>CM029272.1:16102375-16352375 GCA_016920895.1 Vaccinium myrtillus | reverse complement strand
CTCCTCGGAGGTGTTCCGTGGTTCGTGGTCCAGCCATTTTATCCTGGGAGACAGACGTCGGTTCAACCTACAACACCCTCGGTAGGCGACGAATCTGTTTTAAGGAGACCGTGGTTACACGGGACTCGGTTCTCGAATACTCCAATACTGTTTGTATTTCTTACTGATTTATGATTCTGCAATTTTGTTTGTAATTTGTATTTCGTTAATGGAGATTGTTCTTTGGAATTCTGTGTATTTGCCATAATTTTTCCAACATTCCTTTGTCATAAATAACAAAATTTAGGGCAAATCTGCCATTGGAGATTAAGAGAGAAAAATGAGAATGACAATAACATACATTGGAGTAGCACCCTTGCCATTTTTTTGGCTGAATGACACTATACATTTTCCAAAAATGAGATGAGCCGGATGTTGGAAAGATGAGCCGGATGTGCATATATATGGCGCTTGAAGATTTCTATGCATTACATGCTCAAAATTATACCACGAAAATTGTTCTGCACATTAGAGATTCCAAGAGTGATGTTGTGGAGGCAATATCTGCTGGTACGTTTTATACACTCCTATCCATAATTAATTATACCCTTCGTAGCTACTCATGTATCTTGAATTCTTCGTTTGAGAACTAATTGTGGAAACGTATGCATAGCACCAAGTCCATACTTCACAAACAAAATCATGGAAGGTTTAAAACAATAGCAATACTGCAGATACAAATCCAACCACACATATATACCTGTATGGGAGTCTTTGGCTTGAGGTGTGTTTGGTGTCTGAGTCCCTAACATTTTTTTAAATGGAATTTGTTTGTAGAACTCAGAGGCAAGTGAAACATATATACGAACCTGAATTAATATTATGACAGTTCAGAAAATATAGTCAAAATTGACGAGAACCTTGTAAGTGTTCATACTTTTTATCCGGTTTATCTATGTAAAGCATGTTAAAATTGAAGTACTAAAATCCCTTCATAATGAACTCTTCTTTCAATATTATACATATTAAGCCACAAATTCAACCCCTTCATTTGGCTTGAACTCCATTTTGCTCTATAGCTACTGATGCAGAGTGAATTTTAGAAAATTGTATATCTATGTTATAGTATTCTAGAAGTATTGTTTTACTAGGAATATTTTAGTTGTAGCCTAGGTAGCCTTTTATGTTTCTTTTTATTTGTTCTTGTTCAACAAGGATCCATCCCAAAAAGTTGGTCTAGTATTCCATTTTGGATTGTCCCAAAATTTTAGTCCCTTTACAAAAGTCAATGTACTTTATTTGATAAATTTTCAATTTCACCCTCCTTTTTGATGTGACAAGAATCATTTAAATGGAAAGTTGAAATGATTATAGGCAAAATGGGAAAGACAAAAATGAAAAAGTGTAATGATTATGCCTTGAAAAAGAGTTGGAATCCCTAAGTGGCCCTAACTTTTTTAGACGGAAGGAGTATTAGATTTAGGTCATACTATTTTAAATCCCTTTCTTTTATTTGTTTCCTGGTAGGATTAGGGCTATAGCCTATGAACAAAGGGGTAAAAGCCTTCGGGCTAGGGATCGGAGTTGTTTTTTGGTTATTGATGAAAATTGAGTCTTAGAAAAATTATTAGTAGATTTATCTTGTTTGTGGTTGTCCTCGTAGCAATCGTTCTTCTTTTTCGATATGCTTCCCTACATAATCTACATTTCCAATTGTTAGAGCAAATCCAATGCTAGATGCAAAATGGCTATAGCCATTGCCATATTTTGGCACCAAAAAGTGGTTTTTGGTGCCAAAATAGAACCCTACCTCTGGTGGTTAGTTCTATTTTAGAACCAAACAGTTCCAAATTTAACTAATTTTCTCTCCACCTCACTTTTTACTACTTTTTGAACCTCAATTTAACTATCTACGTCATTTTCAACCCCCATTGTCATGTAATCAATTTATTATAAATTTAGTTATTTCTATAAAAAAATGTTTAAAGTTTATTTTAAATTTAGTTATTGGTCGTTGTAGGGGCCATAATGCATTGATTCATAACATATCATGGATTGAGTAATAATCAACTTTGAGGGACCAAAGTGCAATTTCTGCACTGTAAATTGGGTAAACAATCAGAGAACATCAGTTCACCATTTGTTCTCTGTTCTTCATCCTCTTTCTCTCTCCCTTCGAAAAAAAATTGGGTAAACAATCAACTTTGTTCTTCATCCTCTTGCACTGTAAATTGGGTAAACCTCTCTCTCTCTCTCTCTCTCTCTCTCTCTCTCTCTCTCTGAAAAAAAAACCCACCCCTAGGTCATCTCTGACAAAACCCAGCCCTTCAAATTCTTCCGATCAAACCCACAATGCCATCTCCGAACAAACCCAATCGATCTCCGTCAACCCCAGTAGATGGCAGGTGAGATGGGGTTCCAGATCCAGGATGACTTTGCATTTTCCGACAACTTTGCATTTTCAAGATTCCGGCTAGTTTTTCATATTCCGGCTAGATTTTTAGAATCCGGCGACGGTTCTGGCGAAGTTAGGTAACATTTCTGGCATATTTCAATTGGAATAGTGAGGTGGCAACGATGGCTATAGCCATTCTTGGTTCTAAATATAGAACCAAGTATAGCTTTGTGCCATTTTAGAACCAAATATAACACTGCACTGGATTTGGATTTTTTGAGTTTGGTGTCAAATTTTGAGTATAGAACCAAGTATAGCTCTTGCATTGGATATTTGGATTTGCTCTTACATGTTTACACTTTATATTCAAATAGTAACATGAAAAGTTATTTTGTTCGCCGTAATTCAAAATAAAGCAGAGATTGATCACAATTCACAAGGCTATGATATGACCTTGTACTAAGAGCATAACTGGTTCTTACCCATTTTGAACCCAAATTTGGGTGAAATTTTGGGTCAAAAATTTTATTTGGTTGAATGTGTAACTCCCCATGTAGACCACTAGCCAGTATCTTGATTTGATCCACAAGCCACACCACATGGCCCAAAATGTTGAAGCCCAAGGTACTAGTAGTAGCCCATATGGTTTGTTATATACCCAAGACCACTCATGTAAACAACCAATGTGGGACTAAATACCATTTACCCCCAAACCTGGGGTATTACAATCTTCCCCCCTTAGGGATGCAACGTCCTCGTTGCATAGTCTCAGCAACCTCCCCTGTAGTTCGTGGTGGCAGAGCGCATCCTACCCACCACTTGGACCAGAACGGGGCTCTGATACCATTTATAACGCCCCATGTAGACCACTAGCCAGTACCTTGATTTGATCCACAAGCCACACCACATGGCCCAAAATGCTGAAGCCCAAGGTACTAGTAGTAGCCCACATGGTTTGTTATATACCCAAGACCACTCATGTAAACAACCAATGTGGGACTAAATACCATTTACCCCCAAACCTGGGGTATTACAATCTTCCCCCCTTAGGGATGCAACGTCCTCGTTGCATAGTCTCAGCAACCTCCCCTGTAGTTCGTGGTGGCAGAGCGCATCCTACCCACCACTTGGACCAGAACGGGGGTCTGATACCATTTATAACGCCCCATGTAGACCACTAGCCAGTACCTTGATTTGATCCACAAGCCACGCCACATGGCCCAAAATGTTGAAGCCCAAGGTACTAGTAGTAGCCCATATGGTTTGTTATATACCCAAGACCACTCATGTAAACAACCAATGTGGGACTAAATACCATTTACCCCCAAACCTGGGGTATTACAATCTTCCCCCCTTAGGGATGCAACGTCCTCGTTGCATAGTCTCAGCAACCTCCCCTGTAGTTCGTGGTGGCAGAGCGCATCCTACCCACCACTTGGACCAGAACGGGGCTCTGATACCATTTATAACGCCCCATGTAGACCACTAGCCAGTACCTTGATTTGATCCACAAGCCACACCACATGGCCCAAAATGCTGAAGCCCAAGGTACTAGTAGTAGCCCACATGGTTTGTTATATACCCAAGACCACTCATGTAAACAATCAATGTGTGACTAAACACCATCTACCCCCAAACCTGGGTATTACAGAATGTCTTCTTCAATGCCATGCCTATTTCTTAATACCTAAGTCTAGTGGTTTTAGGTTTTTCCTTCAAAATTTGAGTCAAAATGGCACATTTGTAATCAATGTGATAGTGAAAAGAGGGATTGAGAAAAATGTTTGGATTTGGGTCTCCGTCTCCCCAAATTTGGAGAAGAGTAAAACTCAAAATGGGTAGGGAAATAGGTATGGCATTGGAGATGAATTTTGAGGCTTCTTGCTCATAATTTGGGTTTGAGTAGAAAAAAGGGTAAGGTTTAGTGATGCTCTAAAAGTGGGATGCTCTAAAAGTTACTGCTCAGAGATTGTTTCAATTCCTGTCTTTTTTTTACAAAAGTGTCTTTTTTTTTTACGAAGTATCTTTTTTTTGGTGTTTTGGGTCTAAATATTGTGAGAGAATGACATATCTCGTAAAGCGAGAAAAAACAGTTTGCAAGAAAAGACAGAAATTGAAACAAGCTCCGACTATTTTACCGATTATTTGTGCACTCTTTGACCCTCATGCAGTGGGATCTGGGGACTTTCATGCAATGGGATCTGGGGTGCTATAGGGTGCAAAAATAAAAAACCACGGATCAGGTGATGTTCTTGTGTGGAGTGCAAAGCAGCGCTGCTGTGATCCTCATTCTTATGCAATATACATATATACTCTAGCTTCATGAGCTTAGTCGGGCCGAATACTGTCCGGTTCAAGTTTGGCTCATTTATCAAATGAGCCTAAAATTGAGGTTCAGATTCAGCTCATTTAGTACTTGAACGAGCTTTTACCGAGTAGAGCCTCTAACAGTTTATAAATGACTCCGTTCATTTGCAGCCCTAGTTGCAAGGAAATTACGAAAAGAAGGAAAAGTCATCAGCTTAAGAGGAAAATGATTCAAGGTGAGTGCATCTTAGCTCTTGAATCATGTGTTTAATAAACCTTTTATTGGTCTTTAAGAATTAATTGAGATGTGTGGAAGCTAGTTTAGAGCATCAATATCAGGAGAACCAAGCTAACTTTTAAGTTAAACTAGGAGCAAAATCCTCAAAACTATCCAATATCAGCCTCACCAAACGAACCCAAACTAAAGATTATTTAACTTTGCTACGGTTATTTAACAAATCCGGTGTGTCAATGTTCACGCACCAAACTAACTTTTATTACTTTTTTTTATTACTTTTGTATTTAATTAGAGTAGTTTTTTTTTTTTTCGAGTAGGAGTAGAAAGAAAGAATAGTTTAATATAATGAAGTTAGAATAGAGAGTTTGATGTACCTCGATGAAATCAGTTATACATTACATCCTCACACCAGCAGAACATGTAGTTGTGAATTTCAACCAAAGTTTTGTCTGGGACACCGTGTCCGCCTATAACAGTAACTACTCAATCGCAATACATTAACCATAAGAACACGTAGCAAAAGAACTATGGATGGTGTAACCAAAACCATGCTAACAAGCATTTTATTTATAGGTGAAATAATCGGTTCTTGTTTTTATCCATTGCTATGATCGTTAGCTGTGAGCTTGTGACCTTTTCTTGTACTCGTAATTTTTGTGGGCTTCAGTTTTGATTTTTAATGCTTGTTCTAGAGCCGCTGCTTCTGAAGTTATTATTTAGGGGACAAGTTGGTGATTTAGTATTTGATTGGTTCGGAATGATTTCTTCCTGGTAATTTGGTTGTGTGCATAGTGGATGTAGTTTTTGTTATAGATTGGTTCCTAATTTCTAATTTTGCTTAATTGGTATCTGTCAATATTGCTCAGAAACAATTAGAAGTTCTTGGAATGATATGTTTGTATGTATAGGTGAAATAATCGGTTGTTTGCCGACAAAATAATAATAATAATAATAATAATCGGTTGTTGTGTTTATCCATTCTTTGGTTCGTTGCCATTGGTCAGAAACAATTAGACCATTTTGTCTTTATTTAAATAATTTTTATATTTATAAGTTTTGTGCCAAGTTTTCGTGGTTTATTAATTTATCTCGACTTTTCGGGGTTTATTGATTTATCTCGACGAGACAATCCAAAAAGTATAAAATTATTATCAAAACTAATATTTTTTTGAATAAAGCCGAAAGTAAACTAAAATAAATCAGTTTATTGAATTAATTTCGGCTTTATTAAAAAAAACTAGTTTCGATCATAATTTTATATTTTTTGGATTCGAATCATAAACCACGAAAATTTGACCAAAACTAACAAATTTTATTGTCAAAACTAATACTTTTTTCTTTTGTCAAAACACCCTAGGCAGGCAGTGATTTTAGGGAGTAGTTGAGAGGGTGAGGGGTAAAATACCCAAGATGCCCTCCATTTTGACGGAGGAGGTGGACGGAGTTAGGACTGGGGACTAAATCGACCCACATTTCAAATATTGGGGATTAAATTGGACAATTTTATACATTGGGGACCAAATTGGCCAATCGTCCATACATTGGGGACCAAAAAGGTAAATAAGCCCTTAATGACATAACATTAACCTTTAGAAGACATATCATTTAGGCATAACATTTTTCAAAATGGCATAACAAGTTATGACTCATTTTTCTTATGATGCTCTCAATCATAACATTAACCACTCGATGGTATAACTTTAACATTTAGAACCGTAACAGACAAGGAGCGATATTGAAGCATTTCCCATCTATCTATCTATACTATAAGCAAATGTATTGGGATCCTTAAAAGCCTAAATATGAGGCAAAGTCAACAGAAGCAGCAGCACCAATCTGATTCTGGGGTAGCCAATGAAGTGATTTTCAAGTATTCCTTCAACCAAAATAGAGCCACACAGAGTCACGGACGAAGGAATGAAACAAACTCCAGAAATAAAGCTTTCAACCTTCATCATGCTTCAGAATTATTGAGGCATTCGACAGCAATCTGAATATGAGGCATGTACCAGCTACACTATTTTCTTTCAAAATTAAAAAGTTCCTTGTTCCTACAGGCTCCAGCAAATTGAAGCTCTTGTTATTCCATATGCATAATAGACCACCAGCAGTTCCAGCGGCCTCAATGTCCATGAACTCGAAATTGTCATCCCACCAAATGGTTTTGATAAAGTCCTTTGAGATAGTACCTTGCTTGCTCTCCTGAAAGAAAACCATGTCCACCTTTTTTTCCTCGAGTAAAATTTTAATTCTTCCCCTTTTCTCTTGTTTTCCTAACCCCCTAATGTTCCAGGACAAAAACTTCATGTTTAGGGGTAAGCTTTGAATTAAAATTATTTGGAAGTGAGACTGAGTTGCCCTTCAGCCCCCACCTTATCCTGCGCCTCCAATTCTGCTATCTTACTTAACACCTCATCATCATCACCGTCATAGTTGTAGCCAATAAGTTTGTTCATCTGCCTTATTGTTTGAGCTTCAGTGAGAATAATTCTGTTTCTGGTGGTAATACCCTCAGTAGATACTGATGCAGACAGGGCAGCAGCTGCGACTGTTGTTCTTAGGACCACACACTTCTTTTTCCCCTTACCTTCCTTTTGGTTACGTTTGATTACCTTTGAATTTCTTAATATTTCATCAATATTTTTCCTCTTGACCTTCCCTTGAACACCTTTTACTACTGCATGAATGGGATTGTGGTATTCCTCGAAAACATCAGCTTGAGGACTTTCATTATGGATTATCTCTGGCCCCAGGTGAGCATTGGCTTATTGCAGTTATTGATTAGTGCTATTTCTGCTGAGTTGTCATCCTGAATCTCCTCAGGATTATTTCTAGTGTTGTGGTTGACTTCAATTAATGCTTGTTCCTTTGAGGTAGCAGCCAGGCCCATTAATTCATTACCACATTTTTCTGTTGAGTTGTCATCCTGAATCTCTTCAGGATTATTTCTAGTGTTGTGGTTGACTTCAATTAATGCTTATTCCTTTGAGGTAGCAGCCAGGCCCATTAATTCATTACCACCTTTTTCTTGAGCTTCCAACTGCATTTGGGCCATAAAGTCGTTTGGGTTTAAGACAGTTCCAAAGCTATCAGGAACTTTTTCACTTCCCATAGTTGATGATTCAATCCCCGAAGGGGATACAGTTGAAAATTATTTGAAACCAACGTAGATGTCATTTCACATTGTTGGAGTTCGTGGATAGTTGCTTTGGATCTTTTCAAGCGTATTTATTGGCTGACTCTTATCCATTTTCTCTTGATTTGCTGATGGTGACCCTTCAATAGATGGTTCAGTTGATTTTTATTTCGATTTTTCCATTCAACGTACAAGGGTTTCAATATATGCATGGTTTAATCCATATATTGTAACAACTGAAGCGGTTTTTTCTTGCTCCCCCTTTTAGGTACATATGGGGTAAGGTAGTTCTTATCATTGTAAACTCTTGATGATCACTTTTTTTTGCAATTCTTGGATTTGTTTTGTTTTTGCGTTCAAGCAGTTCGAATTGTCTTCAAATTTCTTCTTATTAGTATGGGACATTGATCATGAATGTTGCAATTGTTTTGGCGCTTGAAAATTATTTGAAACCAACGTAGATGTCATTTCACATTGTTGGAGTTCGTGGATAGTTGCTTTGGATCTTTTAAAGCGTATTTATTGGCTGACTCTTATCCATTTTCTCTTTGATTTATATAGCAATCACCATGCTTCATCTGCTCAAAAAGCTCAAAAACCAGTACACAATACTGTGATTATGCTGCCAGTGCACCGAGTGTTCCTGTGCGGAGGTAAGTTCTTTCTAATTTCCTTTGGGTCAACTTTCACGTAATCTTAAAAGCCTTTTAAGCCCACTTGCCTCATTGATTTCACTTTTCCCCAGCATTTTGTCTATAGCAAACTTCACATAGTTAAGACATAGAAGACGAAATATGGTTGGGGTGTTCCTGCAATTGCTTCACTGTTTAGCTTTACAACACTTGTCCAGACAACATATGCCTAATTATTGGCACTCACTCGCCTTTCATAGACATAAGCCACGAAAAAGCCAACGCAACACAGGGAATCAATCAGGCCCTTGAAACTGTCGATCATTCCTCCAATGGTCTGCTTGCTAGCCGGAGCAGGCGACATCACATTAAGAGCAGGCACACTGCAGCCAACATTGACGTTGATCTTTATCTCACCAGGAAACTTCTTACGCGGCACAACCCTTTGAACCCGTCTAACAATCCTAGACAAGGTTAAGAAAGTGAGAATGCAAACCATGAACCACTTGGTAAAGACCTCTATAAACCACTATAAACCTGAGACCTTATTACTTTTCTTTTTTTTGGTAAAGACCTTATTACATTTCTTACCATTTGGTCATATATATAACCACTATAAACCATGAAAGAGGAGGAGACGAAATTCAATCTAAGTGAATGAATCTCGTGAGCCAAGTGATTGCCTAAAAATTAAAAAATAATTTTTTTTTTCCTTCTCTGTTTTTTTATCAGCCCATAACAATGTCCTGCAATCATTTCTCATCGTTTCCTGTTCAACTCCCACTCCCCAAATATTAATTTCCTTCTTTCAATCTCGCCATAGCATGCATTATCAAACAGTACCCATGAAATCCATGAGCTAAGGGAATGCCTACTGACATGGCTTTTTCATCCACTTGAGAGAGATGTTGGCTATGAATTAATGCCAAATGTGCAGCAGTCACGAATATATATGCATGGATAATTTCCTAATTAGGCATATGTTGTCTGGACAAGTGTTGTAAAGCTAAACAGTGAAGCAATTGCAGGAACACCCCAACCATATTTCGTCTTCTATGTCTTAACTATGTGAAGTTTGCTATAGACAAAATGCTGGGGAAAAGTGAAATCAATGAGGCAAGTGGGCTTAAAAGGCTTTTAAGATTACGTGAAAGTTGACCCAAAGGAAATTAGAAAGAACTTACCTCCGCACAGGAACACTCGGTGCACTGGCAGCATAATCACAGTATTGTGTACTGGTTTTTGAGCTTTTTGAGCAGATGAAGCATGGTGATTGCTATATAAATCAAAGAGAAAATGGATAAGAGTCAGCCAATAAATACGCTTTAAAAGATCCAAAGCAACTATCCACGAACTCCAACAATGTGAAATGACATCTACGTTGGTTTCAAATAATTTTCAAGCGCCAAACAATTGCAGCATTCATGATAAATGTCCCATACTAATAAGAAGAAATTTGAAGACAATTCGAACTGCTTGAACGCAAAAACAAAACAAATCCAAGAATTGCAAAAAAAACTGATCATCAAGAGTTTACAATGATAAGAACTACCTTACCCCATATGTAACTAAAAGGGGGAGAAAGAAAAAACCGCTTCAGTTATTACAATATATGGATTAAACCATGCATATATTGAAACCCTTGTACGTTGAATGGAAAAATCGAAATAAAAATCAACTGAACCATCTATTGAAGGGTCACCATCAGCAAATCAAGAGAAAATGGATAAGATTCAGCCAATAAATACGCTTGAAAAGATCCAAAGCAACTATCCACGAACTCCAACAATGTGAAATGACATCTACGTTGGTTTCAATACAACCATTATTGATCTGCATGCCTGAACCCACTGAATGTGCTACTGGGAGTTCCACATCAGCCGTTTTGTTGTCATTATTACCTCTTTTGATTGGCTCCAGATCAGTCTTCCCTGCCCTTTCAGAGTTTGATAGTGCCATGTCATCGTCATCGTCATCGTCTTCAACCTCACCTTCTTTCTCCATGGGTCTCTCAGTAGATGCAGGCAATGTGTTTTGAGTGATTATTCTGAATGTTTCTTCTTCTTCAACCCGGATTTGGTATTTTACCCCTTTAATTAGTAGGTCAATGAAACCTGATATCCTTTGAATTTGCTCAGTTGCTACCAGTATCCTTCCTTTCACGTATGATTTTGCCTTCAAAGTGTTATCATCAATCTGGATGAAATGGCCTAATTTGTTCCCAATATCTCTAAACGTTTGGGCTGACCATGCGTTGATAGGCATTCCATAGCAGGATATCCAGACGAATTTCTCTTCACTAGCTTTCTCACCATTCCATTGTTTTATCTCCTCAACCCAATTTGAGAGCCAATTTTCAGAAATTACGTTGTCTCTAGTTTCGTTGTCAGGGAATGTGACTAAGACAAACCTCCCACCCTTTGCTTTAACTTGAACTTCATGAACCCCTTGTTTTTTGAAAATAGTTTCTAGATCTTCCGTTGATATCAGCCTTCTAATTCTTGCAACTGCACTTCTAAGAAGTCCACCATTACTATCAGGTTTAACATTGATGCATCCCAAATTTCTGTACACTCCTTCAGAGCATTCTGTAGGAGTATGAGTGTTCTTGGTGTACAAAACTTCGAGAATTTTAGCATTCCTCATCTCTCCTTGTTTACTTGATTCTGGAATTCCCTTTATCCTCCAAACCTCTTTACCTCTAGCTGCACTTTGAGTCTGGAATCTAACCCCATATCTGAATTGTGAATCATTAAGGGGTTTACTCTGAGAATTTTTGTTTTTCTGGAGGTTATGGTATCAAAAATCTGATATGGAGTTCCTTTGGAAGCTTTGGACATCCTCTTTCCTCAGGTATTTTGCTATATTAACTACCAATTTTTGGCCCCAGAACCATCGCCCATTTGTTTCCAGAATTGCTAGATTAGCATCTTCATATCTATTGAACCTCACAAACCCAAAACTTTAACCCGTAATTTTGCTCTTCTTTTCAGGAATAAAAATGTTTCTAACTTTGCCAATCTGATGAGGGAGATTATCAACAAAGATGGTTGAGGATTTGAGCGAATGAAACCTAGTATCACTCATTGGAGAATTGGGATGATGATTTTAATGAAAGCAGACCTTAGGATACCTTTTAAGCCTCACATGCAATGATTGGAAACTGAAACGCCAAACAAATCATCTTCAAGGACTCTTTCAGCTTGGCTCAAAATCCTCAAATCTGCACAGCTCCAGCGATGGGAATTTGAAAACCCCAAACGATTTTATCAGCTTCAACTCAAGAAACCCAAACTTCTGAAGTATTTTATCAGATTACAGACCTCACCATGCGATTCAAGCGATGAGATGCCCAGATAACTTTCACCCCAGCCCTTATCCACAGGCTTTTACCGTTGCCAGCGGTGGAGGTCGGACGAGGGTTCCGGTTAGGCGGTTACCCTTAATCTCCTAACAGCCCGTCGCCGCTCTCTCCGAGCCACTGTTATGCATGAGTTTAATTGCAAGCATACTTTTTCCTAGTGATTGTGAGTCCAAGAGGGTTGCAGATTTTGGGTTGAGGCGCTTTCTCAAACACTTGGTCTGCATTTTGAAAAGTTGAGCCGCCACCACTTCGTAACTCTATTAAATACAGGTATGGGTCAACCCATTACACCTAACGCTGCTGCAACAAAGATCGGTGCTATCATAATATGCAAAAATAATAATAATAATAAAAAAAATTCACGACTCTTGGTGGACGTTATTGTTATCTATAACCTGCGAACATGATGGCTAGAACCTGTCACACAAAGTTCATTGCAAGTAGGGCTGCAAATGAGTCAAACCGAGCCGAATTTTAAGATGTTAAAGTTTGTAAATTAGTTTTTAAACGAACTCGAGCCGAGCTAGAGCTAAATGAAAATTTGACAAGCCGAGCTCGAGCCGAGTTTGCCTAGGTTTGAGTCGAACTCGAGCTTGATCACGAGCCTTACCGTGACGAAAATATTAAAAAATTTATGCTCTCATGCAGGCGTAAAACTTCAATAAAATTTTTATTTTCTACATAAATAAGTTTATAAGTATATTTAAAAGTTTATAATGGACAAGTTATAAAATTTCCATGATGTACATGTAAAAGTTTAAACATATTCAAGCTTATATGTGACATTTTTATGCAATATTCATATATAGTCTAGGTTCACGAGCCTAATCAAGCCAACTAGCCAAGTCGAGCCGAATATTGTCAGGTTCAAGTTTGGTTCATTTATCAAATGAGCCTAAAATTGAGGTTGAGATTCAGCTCATTTAGTACTTGAATCGAACTCGAACGAGCTTTTACAGAGTAGAGCTTCAAACAGTTTATAAACGGCTCTGTTCATTTGCAGCCCTAGTTGCAAGGAAATTACGAAAAGGAGGAAAATTCATCAGCTTAAGAGGAAAATGATTCAAGGTGAGTGCATCTTAGCTCTTGAATCATGTGTTTAATAAACCTTGTATTGGTCTTTAAGAATTAATTGAGATGTGTGGAAGCTAGTTTAGAGCATCAATATCAGGAGAATTAAGCTAACTTTTAAGTTAAACTAGAGAGCAAAATCCTCAAAACTATCCAATATCAGCCTCACCAAACGAACCCAAACTAAAGATTATTTAACTTTGCTACAGTCACTTAACAAATCCGGTGTGTCACTGTTCACGCACCAAACTAACTTTTATTATCTTTATTTTTATTACTTTTGTATTTAATTAGAGTAGTGTTTTTTTTTCTTTTTTGGAGTAGGAGTAAAAATAAAGAATAATTTAATATAATGAAGTTAGAATAGAGAGTTTGGTTTACCTCGATGAAATCAGTTATACATCACATCCTCACACCAGCAGAACATGTAGTTGTGAATTTCAACCAAAGTTTTTTCAACACATAAATAGTCAAAGTAAACTGCTACTAACAAATATTGACCCACCTTGTCTGGGACACCGTGTCTGCCTATAACAGTAACTAGCATTACATTAACTATAAGAAGGCGTAGCAAAAGAACTATGGATGGTGTAACAAAAACCACACACTTAATGACATAACATTAACCTTTAGAAGACATATCATTTAGGCATAACATTTTTCAAAATGGCATAACAAGTTATGACGCATTTTTCTTATGATGCTCTCAATCATAACATTAACCACTCGATGGTATAACTTTAACATTTAGAACCGTAACAGACAAGGAGCGATATTGAAGCATTTCCCATCTATCTATATATCTATATATCTATACTATAAGCAAATGTATTGGGATCCTTAAAAGCCTCCAAATCCCTAATCTTAAATGATTGAAATTTCGATTCTTTTTAACTAAATCAAGAGCGCGGAGTAAAAAAACGTAGGGAGTGGTGGAAAGTGGGTAAGGGTGGGAATTTTGAGGGAGAGGTCTTTGAGAAGCGGAGATTGAGTTTTAGGAAAAAAAAAGATAAACAAAAGTCACACTTTCAATTTTTGGTTATTGGCATTTTTTATCTTACATTTTTAGATAGTAAATTAATTTTATTTTATTTAACTTACGTTTCAAAATTTTAATTTACAACACTAAACATATGTCTTCTCGTGCATAGAATAGGTACAATGCTACTTGCTTTTATAAGAATGAACGTTTGAACGACAAATATGACACAAACGTGAACCAATCACATAGTTATCGACATCCAAACAACTTGATTTTTTGTAAGGATGTTCTACCAAATGTGGTCTGAAATTGTGGTTCAAGATCATATTTTTAGTCACTCCGTGACACTCGAATGTCACATATAAGCTTGAATATGTTTAAACTTTTACATGTACATCATGGAAATTTTATAACTTGTCCATTATAAACTTTTAAATATACTTATAAACTTAAATTTTAATGTGATTTTATAATTTTATATATGAATGTGCTTATTTATGTAGAAAATAAAAATTTTATTGAAATTCTACGCCTATATGAGAGCATAAAATTTTTAATATTTTTGCCACGGTATGGCTCGTGATCAAGCTCGAGTTCGACTCAAACCTAGGTAAACTCGGCTCGAGCTCGGCTTGTCAAATTTTCATTTAGCTCGAGCTCGGCTCGAGTTCGTTTAAAAACTAATTTACGAACTTAACATCTTAAAATTCGGCTCGATTTGACTCGTTTGTAGCCCTACTTGCAATGAACTTTGTGTGACAGGTTCAGGCCATCATGTTCACAGGTTATAGATAACAATAACGTCCACCAAGAGTCGTATTTTTTTTTTTTTTTTGCATATTGTGATAGCACCGATCTTTGTTGCAACAGCGTTAGGTGTAATGGGTTGACCCATACCTGTATTTAATAGAGTTACGAAATGGTGGTGGCTCAACTTTTCAAAATGCAGACCAAGTGTTTGAGAAAGCGCCTCAATCCAAATCTGCAACCCTCTTGGACTCACAATCACTAGGAAAAACAAGCCTCAGTTTCAATGAAGTTTGAATTTTGATACTGAATGTCTATACTTTGCTATAAAAGAAGGATGGAAATAGCAAGGGCTCGGATCTACAAAATGAGAAGAATACCATTTTCGTTTAGTGTTAAGTTGTGTTCACTCTTCTCTCCATTTGCATCAATGATTAACGCATCGTATGTACTAATCTCTCATCGTGAGTTTTGCCACTTCCACAATCAGTTTTGTGGAAGCCAAATTCTCGGGCTCTTGTTTGTTGGGAGGTTTACTTTTAGATTTCTGTCTTGGAAATGAAGACTCTGGACGAAGCTCCAATTTAACCTACACACAAATGAACAAGAGAAATCGTTAAGACAATCCGGTTCGGGTGTCAACAGGAAATATCCTCCGACGATCTAGTCAATCTCCTTTGCAGTCAAATAGTTA
The DNA here is from genome assembly GCA_016920895.1 of Vaccinium myrtillus. Classification (NCBI taxonomy): domain Eukaryota; kingdom Viridiplantae; phylum Streptophyta; class Magnoliopsida; order Ericales; family Ericaceae; genus Vaccinium; species Vaccinium myrtillus. Next base: position 16,336,830 of record CM029272.1, on the reverse strand, counting down.
AAAGAACGAATAGATTAGCATTCACTTACAACTCTCATGTTTTTTCGGATGCCTTTGTTATGAGGTCTCCTCTTCTATTTATAGTTGATCTCCTCACCTGTGCATGGACATTCACTATTATTCCCTCCTGTCATTCTTGAAGCCATCATTTGGCCCGGTAGATCCAATATTGTACCCAAAGGTTGGGAAATTCCAACAGGTGAACGGAAATTGAGGGTTGGAGTTCCTGTCAAAAATGGTATCAATGAATTTATCAAAGTGGTTAGGGATCCCCAAACTAATGTCATGATTGCCACTGGCTTCTCCATAGATGTGTTCAAAGAAATCATGGATCACACATTGCCGTTTGCTGTCCCCTATGAATTTATTCCCTTTGAAACTCCTGATGGCGAACCCTCTGGAGATTACAATGATCTTGTTTATCAGATCTACCTCGAGGTAATCAAATTTGCTACCTCGAGGTAATCAAATTTGCTATGTGAATTTTCCACCTTTCTCATTTTCCATTTGCCAAGTAACTAAAGTTTATGTCTATCCCCAGAAATACGATGTTGTTGTGGGTGATGTAACTATTCTAGCAAAAAGATCGAATTTTGTGGATTTCTCATTGCCATTCACGGAGTCCGAAGTGGCAATGATTGTTCTAATACAGGATGATGGTAGGAAGAATGCATGGATTTTCATGAAACCCCTACAAATGGATCTGTGGCTAACAATTGGGGTGTTTTTCGTTTTCACTGGCTTTGTGGTTAGGGTTCTGGAGCATCGCGTAAACAAAGAATTCCGAGGTCTACCTATTAAGCAAGTTGGAATGATGTTCTGGTTCTCCTTCTCCACGCTTGTTTTCGCCCATAGTAAGACCCTTATCCATACATACTCGGCACATGCCCCATAGCTAATTAATAATTTTTATGCTCAGGAATTTCTTTAACAATAACCATATGCATATGGTGATTTGATAGGCCAGATTCATAATGAATAGCACTGAAAAATGTCTCATAGAGATGAACTCATTTTTTTGTTTGTTTTCTTAAGGGAGAAGTTGGTCAGCAACCTATCAAGGTTTGTGGTAATTGTGTGGGTTTTCGTGGTGCTGGTACTGACATCCAGTTATACAGTGAGCTTGACCTCAATGTTAACCGTAGAAAAGCTACAACCCAGTGTCACAAATATAAACGACCTCAGAAAGAATGGAGAATATGTTGGCTACCACAATGGTACTTTTTTCAAAGAGCTATTGAAAAGCAAGGAATTTAATCTCACAAAGTCTAGAAACTATAGCACTTTTGAACAGTATGATGACGCCCTTTCAAAAGGAAGTAAGAATGGAGGAGTTGCTGCAATTATCCACCAGGTCCCTTATATAAGGCTGTTCCTTTCCAACCTCAAATACTGTACTAAGTACACTATGGTAGGACCAATCTACAAGACTGCAGGCTTTGGATTTGTGAGTCTGTGTGTGTGTGTGTGTGTGTGTGTGTGTGGTGACCCGGCCTTCGGCATAGGCCCAGTAAGCCAGTGTCTGGGACCCCTCAAATTTAGCCCAAAACTGGGGCCCTCAATTAGCTATATATTTCAATAATCTAATAAATATATAATGAAGTGAAATTTACAAACAATGCCTACTGGCCCAATAGTAAGCCCAAATCATACAACCTTTTTGGTTCGAATCCTTACCTAAAGTAAGCCTTTTTAGTATTTTCCCCCCACTCGCTTAAAACTCCTACTAGGAGTCACACTTTTGCAGTTTATATAACAATTGAGGCTTAGGCTTCATTAAGGTGACCAAATTTTTTGCAAAGATTTTTATTTTTTGTTCAAAAGTGTTCACTTTCAATACTGCTCTTGATTACAATAATTTCAACAGATCCAAAAATTACCTCATATTTGAGAAAATAATACTTAATTTTGACTTAAGTTGGCATTTTTAATATTATTTAAAATTTACTTTGTTTTTTATTATTTGCATAGTTAAATACATTGGGCCCCACTTTATAAGTTTGTCTGGGACTCCGAAAATCTCAGCGCCGAGCCTGTGTATCTAGTTGTTGTCTAGGGAAGCTTCAGCATCCTACATAATGTCATATCCTATAGAGTTGGGAAAGTCATCCACGAAACAGAATTCTTACAAAAGCATTTGTGAAATTATGAGTACAATGGTTGGAGTTCAGTTTTAAATGGAAGAAACACAAAAGAACACATCATTATTCACAAGTATTTTGTCCAAAGTTCTGTTTGTATAGCAATAGCATTAAGCTTGGAGTTTTCTTGTACAACCCGGCTGCTAGCTCTATATGGGTATTTGTTGCGGCTCTAGTGCTGCAGCTTCTGAATTTTTTGCTTGAAAGCTGCAAATTTATTTAGCATAGGTTCTGTTTTCTGTATACGTCCAAAAGAAATTTGGAAGGTTGAATTTTGCTAAGCACCAGTTTCATTCTTTTTGGATCCTAGCATTCAATAATTAGCCTTTATTACAAGTTCAGTAGCAAAAAAATTTATATGTTTTATGTGTATCTTTACCTGCAAGCGTTTCCAAAGGGATCTCCCCTTGTACTTGACATTTCAAGAGCAATCTTATATGTAACGGAGGGAGGTAAAATTACTCAAATCCAACGCCAATGGTTTGGGGAAGAAACTGAATGTGCCTATCAAGACGGTGCCAGGATCACCTCTGACAGCCTCAACCTCGAGAGTTTTAAGGGTCTTTTCCTTGTTGCAGCCACATCTTTGATTTCTGCTCTCTTCATATTCTTGTCTTCCTTCCTATACAACAATAGGGTGATCTTGGCTTCTAACGAGTCATCAACGAGTCATCAATATGGGAAAAGCTAATGGCAATGTCTAGAACCTTCGACGAGGAAGAAGAGAAATCATCTGATGCATCCAAGAAAACAAAGCCAGCAAATGAAGTGATTGCAGTGCCTGCTGATTGCCCACAAAGTCCAGTAACCAGCAATTCTCAGCTTGCAGAACGGATTTTCACTGATGATGATCAAGTAGTTACTATGACAGAAATCAGCACCCCAATTCATGAAACTATAGAAATTGTGGAGACAAATGAAGCCAAAGAATGATTTTCTGATGTAGGATTGAACTCGAAAAACTCTTTTAATGTATATATATAATGCCAGTCTTCCCTTAGTTGGGAGCTTTTCATTCCCTGTGTCGTTACATTTTTGCTGTATATTTTGCTCGAGTAAAAATTCCAGCAAAACCAACAGAACACTTTGCCAGCAGATAGCCTCGAAATGCTCAAGCCAAACTTGCAACATCCAACTTCTTCTTCAATATGTTCCAACCTTCTTGACTAAAAACTACCGCACTCAAATCAAGTACATATTGAAATTATTCCTTTCCGCACCTAAAACAGATACTCTTAAAATAAATACCAAAAATTACAGTGTCATAAAAATACGACACACAACAATGTATTTTTGGGGCGTGGACTTGCCAAACCAAAGGAAGTTCGGCCCATGAAGCTTACATTAAGCCCAAAAAAAACTGAGAATTTTAACTTGGTACTGCATCCACAGCAATGAATTGAAAAAATTCAGAGTACTTGAAAAAAGACAAAAAATAAGCACCAAATTGTTTTCACTCAACTCGTATCCGGGCAATTTCGATACGAGTATGGCTTTCTCCTTCGATCAGTTCTTGATTTTTCTAAAATTCCAATTCTTTTTACTGAAAAGATATATATAGTAGTTTGGCATTTTGTACCAGTTTATGTTATTTGAGAGATTCATGACTCTTTTAATATGCTATTTCTGTGCATTGAAGTAGGATTAAACATCAAATTCCCAGCAGTGGCTATAATCATTTGCTTTCATTATTAGCAGCCAGCTGGTGTGAGTCGTTAAACGTGGTATCAGAAACAACCCTCGTCTGCATGATTGGGGCTACCTTTAGAATTTGCATCAACCACCTCTTGAATCTTGGAGTTGGAACAATGCAACCGGGGGAATGTTGCTCGGCCAATGCAACGTCACAATACGGGGAGAATATTGTAACATCGCCATATTGTCTTGCATTTCACGTTACCAAAGATTCCACCTCCTCTCAAAGATGCCTATAGCCATCCACATTGGTAAATATATCATTTGATTCTCTAAGATAAATTCAATTTCGTTACTGAAAAATCATGGTTCCCTAATAATCTGTTAAATAAAAAACCCTAATAGTATGAATGCGAATCAATAAGTTACCCAGCACAAATCACACAAGCAATCAAACAGATGAACGCACGATCTACGTGGAAAACCCCTGAATGGGTAAAAACCACGGGAAGGAATCAAATCACTATAATCGTTGTGCAGTTACAGATATACCTATCCAAACGAAGTAAATCCTCACAACGTTCTAAGTATCACCTGCCGAGTCACACGTACACCGCACCCAGTGATCTTGATCGCCAACGCCTTGAATCGCACAAGCCTTCCAATCATTTGCCTTTCGAACTCTACGAAAGGGCTTAACCTAAAGAACGATGATGTTGATGTAAAATCCTCTCGGAAATTATTTGTTGGATTAGAGAATCAATCAATCTTTGAAGTTGTTCGAGATTCACAAACCCTAACCGCCACAGATGTTTGGAGGTGGAAAATATGAGTGCTGGCCAAGTTGTCTCCACAAAACCCTAGCCAACGTTATATTTATAAGCTTCAAAATGTGCTTGAGTAGGTTCGGAGTTGCTTGAGCAAGTTACTAAAGGCAGCCCATTTGCTTGATGTGTAGCTTGTATGTTGCTTGAGCAACATTCTTGAATTACATCGAAATAACGACCGCAATAAAAAGAATTACATATTGATTTCCTTCCACACCTAAACAGACACTCTAAATAATAAAATTACAACTCGATGTAAATGTGTGTTTTGTCAAACGGAATTGCCAAAACAAAGGAATCCGAAACTTGGTCCTTACAATCTCCCCCTTTGGCACTTCCATGACAAAACACACTACAAAGGCAATCTATCATATATGAACGAGTTGTAGAAAGCCTGCAAACAAAACTCAACATCCAAATATATTAGAACAGTAGGCAACCTACTCCCCCTTTCATCATTCTCCCCCTTTTTGACATGGAATGACAAAGGGTGAATAGGATAAATAATAAAGCAATAAATGTGAACAAAGGAGAGCATTGAACAATTAAAGACCAAGAGAAACAGACAAGTGAGATATTATTTAAGAGAGAAACGAACACTAGCACAGATATCATGATGCCTAAACTCAATAGCAGACAAAGTACTAAAAGCACGCAAAACTCAATAAAACATAATTAAACTCAATTCTAAAATATTATAATTTTTTTGAAGATATGAGCATGAGAACTTTTTAGTGCAAGTATTATATCATGAGATGAGATGAACAAGACATCCAAACTTTAAGACACAACTTGATGCTAGAACACCATGCAAGGTAGAATAAATACAACACACCATGATCAACGACATGTGAGGAAAGTGTGTGTCTGCATCCATGGCCTAGATATCAGGTTAGCTCAATTTAGGACCCATATTCTCATGAACAATAGGAGTATCAAAATGACTCCCCCTCAAGAAGTCAAACCAAGCTAGGTCCTCAATGATTTTTTGTTGATAAGTACTTGCGGAGCTCCCCCTCAACCTCTAATTTTTATTCTTTTTACAAAGTATTCTCTTTTACCCCACTCGCCGTTTGACGCGACCGTCCAGACTGGATAGAGCAGAATGCAACCGGTTACTAAAGCAAGTGGTCCAATACTAATACCACATTTTCCATAAACTCTCATTTTTTTTTATATAACCTCACCGATGGAAATATTTTTTTCATTGTATTTTGCACTATCATCGGCGGCTTTCACACTACTAGGACTTTTGTCCTATAGGTAGCCCTTTCCTCAAGTCATTCATTCTCTCAATTTTGGAAGGGGAGAAGGAGACAAAAAAACAAATGGTGGTGGATGGATTTCAACATCACATTTGGAATTCTAACCACGAGTCAATCTCAAAAAGAAATCTCAAGATACAGACCAAGTTTATGAGAACAAGACCCCTAATTGTCAACCATCCATAATAGCCATGAATAAGTGTACAGAATGTCGGATACTCATGGTTTATTGGCATTCGAATGTTTTTGCAGGGAGAATACCAAAAAGAAGTGCAATAAAAATAAAGATGAACATGTTCATAAAATCCAATGATATTCAACTACGCACTGAAGACTATCATGCTCAATTCACAAAACAAATAATAAAATAGCCAAACAAATAATAAAATAGCCACAAAAAAATGATTTTTTTAACTTTTTTATGAAATAACGCAAAAAAAAAACGATGAAATAAACTATGAAACTCCATAACTCTAGGTATCAAAAAATGCAAGATCAAATAAACCTAGATTATGGAACCACAAACTAGCCTCAAAAGGCAAGGCCAACCTCTCCAAATGAACTATAGTCATCTAAAGAGTTAAGATCATCATCAACATCAGAGACCAAATCAGTTTTACGCACCCAAATCTGTCTAGGCTTTCCCTTGTCAACACTAGTTCTTTTAGTGGTTATGGGCGTAGAATTTATCTTAGTAAAATTAGCCTACGAATGCGTTTTATGTCTAGGCCTTTGAAAATACTCCCTATGATTGTTCATGTTATTGTAATGAGGAGGAGTCCTATGATAGCCATAAAGGGCAAAACAATAAGGACGAATATGGCCTCTAATTCCACAATGATGGCAAGTGGGCACAAAATTATTATGACCATAAGGACGAGCTACATGTGGATGTGAAGTGTATGACTCACGCATCTTCCTACAGTGCGGTCTAATATGACTAGTCATACCGCAATAATGACAAGTTGGAAGGAATTTAACAACAGGATTAAAAACTTGAGACTTAGCATTATTAATAACTTTAGTTTTTACCTCCTTGCGTTTGGGATGTCCGTTTGCCACTTTTGTCGTTTGCATCTTTGGCGTGGGAGAATTGAGCTTGTTCTGTACACCATTAGCATTCTTCTTCTTATCTTTATGATTAGTCTCTTCTTTCCCAATTGGCGGAGTTAAAGATGTCGCATGATAACCAAGCCCTGAACGATCGCTAGGATGTCGTTGGATGGAAAGAATATGATCCGACACTTGGGTCTCAGTCTTTGTATCATCTTCTAATTTTTCCTTCAACTTTGCACTAGTCAAGGCCTTATTTTTCTCAAGAAGGAGCTCAATTTCTTTATTCCTCTCATCCCTCTCTTGAGTGCGTTCATTCAAAGTAGCTTTTAAACTCTTGACCTTATCAGAAAGCTTATCATTCACCTTAATTCATCAATTTTTTACTAAAAACATGAAGTTTGTTGTACTCCTCTTTGATCTCATCCATGTCATCACAGCTTTCCGCCTCGCTATTATCTGTCTCAGAACCACTCGATTCGGAAAGACCCTGAGGATTTAAGGAAACTCCGAAGGCTAAAAAGTTTCTATCATTATTTTCGTTGCCGTCCTGTTCTTCATTCGATTCATCAGAATCGCTATCATCCCACATTTGAGCAACAAAAACCTTCTTTTTCTTTTTGTTAGCACAATCTAAGGCATAATGACCAAAATCATGACACTCGAAACACTGTGGTCCCTCAAGTGGTCTTTTTCCCTCATTTTTAATTTTTTTAGAAAATTCTCCTTTTCCTTTATCATTTTTCTTTTTCATACTATTTTTAAATTGTTTGAAAAGCTTTCATCTCCTCAAAATCGACATCACTATCACTATCTGAATCTTTCTTATATTTTTTTTGAGTACTTTTAAAAGCAATTGAAGACTCTGAATGTTTTACTTTAGGCTGAACAGGTTCAGATTGCAATAGGTCAGCCTCATAAGTTTGGAAAATCCCAACTATTTCTTGAACAGATTTTTCTTTTAATTTTCTCTTACCCTCCAGCATAGTTACTTGAGTTTTAAATCTAGGAGGTAAGGAGCGTCATATTTTTTTAATAATACGAAATGAAGGAATTGGCTCACCCAAGTTCTCACAGCTATTGACGATGGCGATGAGCTTGGAATAAAATTGATTGAAGGTCTCTTCCTCCTGCATTCTGATGGTCTCAAACTCCGTAGTAAGCCTTTGCAGCTTAGACTGCTTAACCACGTCTGTCCTTTCGTGACAAGTAACCAGAATGTCCCATGCCTCTTTCTCTATTTCACAGTTAGCTATTTTCCTGTGCTCATTAATATCAACAGCAGAAAATAAAATATCAAGTGCACGATTGTTAGCCTGAAGTAATGCTTTTTCAGCGACTAACAACTCAGATTGGGTTTTCTGAACCTGTTTGTCCTCTACTGTTTTCATGGGTCGAGTGTACCCCACAATACATGAATCCCAAATTTCTTCACCTGCAGATCTCATTATAGCCTTTATTCTAGATTTCCAGTAATCAAAATTATCAGCATCAAGTATAGGCAAATTTCTAGACACGTGATTCATATTCATACTCATGATGGATCTGCTCTAGGAAAATAAATCCTAACGGAAGGAGCAGCTCGCTCTGATACCAATTGAAAAATCATGGTTCCCTAATAATCTGTTAAATAAAAAACCCTAATAGTATGAATGCGAATCAATAAGTTACCCAGCACAAATCACACAAGCAATCAAACAGATTAACGCACGATATACGTGGAAAACCCCTAAATGGGTAAAAATCACGGGAAGGAATCAAATCACTATAATCGTTGTGCAGTTACAGATATACCTATCCAAACGAAGTAAATCCTCACAACGTTCTAAGTATCACCTGCCGAGTCACACGTACACCGCACCCAGTGATCTTGATCGCCAACGCCTTGAATCGCACAAGCCTTCCAATCCTTTGCCTTTCGAACTCTACAAAAGGGCTTAACCTAAATAACGATGATGTTGATGTAAAATCCTCTCGGAAATTATTTGTTGGCTTAGAGAATCAATCAATCTTTGAAGTTGTTTGAGATTCACAAACCCTAGCCGCCACAGATGTTTGGAGGTGAAAAATATGAGTGTTGGCCAAGTTGTCTCCACAAAATCCTAGCCAACGTTATATTTATAAGCTTCAAAATGTGCTTGAGTAGGTTCGGAGTTGCTCGAGCAAGTTACTAAAGGCAGCCCATTTGCTTGATGTGTAGCTTGTATGTTGCTTGAGCAACATTCTTGAATTACATCGAAATAACGACCGCAATAAAAAGAATTACATATTGATTTCCTTCCACACCTAAACAGACACTCTAAATAATAAAATTACAACTCGATGTAAATGTGTGTTTTGTCAAACGGAATTGCCAAAACAAAGGAATCCGAAACTTGGTCCTTACAGTTACTTATACATCTCCCTCTCTATTTCTCTCTATATCTTTACTCTCTTTCTATGTCTATGGATCCAAAATAAAATATTTTACTCACTGGGCCAAAAAACTAAAATGAAACCAATAACAAATCAAACGGTTCAATATATAGCATCTTCTTGAGCTTATATTTGGTCTTCATGTTTGATGTACAAATGATGGACACTAAGTGTGGCATAAATAATTTTAACACAATCCATATTAGTATTAGTTTTAGTGTTTCCGTAATTACAACATTCAGCGTTTAATTTGTTACAATACGCATAATACATATTTTATTTATTTACATAGCTACAATACATAACATTGGTCAATCATAACCATTCTATATTTCTTATTACACAAACCGCAAATAAAAATCTAAAATCGTAATGCGACGTAGCACGTCGGCATAACACTAGTTTACAGTTAGATGCACCGTTTGCCTTATATGTTCCCCTCATGCTGAATGGTTAATTAGCTGTAAATTTCATTTGAATAGAATTTTGCGAAGAAGTTATTTTCGCTGACATTGATCTTACAGTTTACTTTCTTAGTCAAACCTCTATTGGTCCCCAGAATTTTCGTCTGGACCAAACTGTGGAGTTTAGTACTGCTAGTACTAGGAGAGTTGACCTTAAACCGACAAAACTCCAATCGAATCAAATTAACGCGGTTTCGATATTAAATGCTCTGACCCTTTGCAGCACCGATCATGACACAAGGAACAATTCATTTATCCATCCATCTAATCAGGGACGGAGCCAGAATTTTAACTACACAGGGGCGAATCTTTTTTCTAAAATATTTTGCAGGGGCGAACTTATATAATTCATAGGAAAATTTATTTTTTTCTATATAATACTAGAGGTTTTTTTTCCTTTTCTTAAAGGGGCGACCGCCCCTACTGACCCCCCTCTGGCTCCATCCTTGCATCTAATCATTATGCATATGTAATGACAGACAGCAACGAGAAAAGTCTTGGCAAAGCAAATTTGTCATACTTGATTGCTAATCAAAGCAAAAACTTTGTATTAAATATAACATATTCCCTCCGTCCCATTTTAAATGCTCCCTACGTATCTTCGTGTCATTTTCAAACGTTTATATCTTTTTATTAGTAAGGTTTTCAAAGTTTTAAAAAAAATTGTCTAATAGAACTAATTGAGCTCTATCAAATAAGATTCATATTGCATATAAAATACATTATAGAATGAAAATTATAAGAGTTTTAAAAAAACACGCATAATCGTAGGGAGCATTTAAATTGGGACGGAGGGAGTACCATACATACACATCCACCTATGGGTATAAACGAGCCGAGCAGGACTTTATAGTGTTCAAACTTGACTCATTTAGTATAAATTAAGCTTAACTCGTTCGTAAACGAGCTAAGCTCTTAATGAGTCAAGCTAGGTTAATATACCTAAAGAGCCTATGCAACAGAACTGAGCTTTTGCGAACTGAGCTGCACTTTTGAATTTTGAGCTCGATCAATTCGTTTACTAAACAAATCTAAAACTCGAGGTCGAGCTCGATTCGATTACTAAACGAATCGACTTGATCAGCAACAAGCTGCGGGCGAGCTGCTTGGTTTTCTGCAGCCCTTGATGCACCATACTCCAAAATTAGAGGTCTTGACTTGGGGATGTCATTTTCTTATTAGGTAATAGTGGCATCCATATTTTCAATGAATGGACTCGTCTTTTTCCCGTCCAACATGTGGTGTGTATGCTTCCGACACAAACGTTCAAACAAACCGGTGTGGAACCTTAGGAATCAAAGGGATTAGGCAAAGATTAATTGTGCATATATAGTACTCTTGGTCAAACATACACAAACTCAATCGTAAGATATTCTCCCTTATTTTTCTTTTAGTACAAGATAATTCAAAAGTATCATTTACATCAAATCTTAAACAAGTTCGCGGTCATTTTATGTTCAATCCAATTAATAGCCTCATTAACGAGAAAATAATCCCGACAAATATAAGGAAAATAACACTCACACAAAGGTGTTTAAACTCCCAGGTTTTAAATATCGGTTTTGTGATACGTAACGACAATGGTTTGAGGTTTCAAATATCGGTTTTGTGATACGTAGCGATAATGGTTTGAGTGTAACAGTTTCAATAGTATCGAACATTACGTAACGGGAACCACGTGTAGCGGTCGTGAATTTTTAAAAATCATTTTTTCATAAAAAGTAATTTTAAATTGTTTAAATAACCTGTAACGGTCGAGTATCGGCCGTGACGGTCGTGAACCAATCCATGTACCAGTTACGGACCGATACGTAACAGGAACTAGCCGATATGCATGTGATTTTTTCCTCTCACCGGGATACCGGGCTGTAACGGTATTGGAGAGGCCAATAACCCTTACGTAACGGCCGGTATTTAAAACCATCATGGATAGCTGAGCTAGCTTCAGTTGGTTACGTAGGAAATTCTAGAATTCTAATGGTGCTAAATTGTTAATATCCTACACGGCTTATAATTATATTGATTACAATTAATGCTTCCGGGTCAAATTATACCTGCCCCATTTTCAACTAGGGATTATTTAAGTTCTACCATGCCCGCTCCTATTGGATGAAAAATCGAGTAATATCCGCCTCCAAATAAGCGGAGGCAGGGTGGGTATCCATCGGGTTTGGGGGAATTGTCATCCCTAGATCCAAGTTGTGCATTAGTTTTAAATTTATTCTTTCGGTCATTCAGAAAAAAAAAATCAGGTTAATCTTATAATTTTAAGTACTTGATCCAGTTGTCTAACTTTTTGCAAACTTCTGTCAAAATTCAAGATCCTAAATTGTGAATGAATAATTAGAAGACAGATCAACCACTATTAAATTTTCGAATGAGCTGATTTTTTAGGAGTGACTCAAAAAATTGTTTAAAAAATTAATGAACAGCTCGAATCATTTGTGTGGGGCTTTAAAGTGGACCCCACTGACTCGTCTCGCACAAGATATGAAATAGAGTAGCATTTCCAAAAATGGGCCGGAGAGAGAAACTCAACGCACCATGTGGGGGGCACCAGAAAAAGTGAAAATTGGGTTCCTAAAACCCAAACCGAAGGCAGTGAATAAATCCCTTGTTTCTGGCCAGAATAATACAGTACTCCCTTATTTTGTGGCCCAAATCCACTCGACCAACTGTGGAGTTTAGTACTACTAGTACGAGAAGACCTTGACCTTAAACCGTGGAGGACAATCCAATCAAATTAACGCGGTTTCGATATTAAATGCTCTGACCCTTTGCAGCACCGATTATGACAAAGGAACAATTCAGTTATCCATCCATCTAATCATCATGCATGTAATGACCGACAGCAAAGAGAAAAGTCTTGGCAAAGAAAATTTGTCTTAATTGATCGCCAATCAAAGCAAAACCCTTGTAGTGTATATGGTAACTTAACAATGAGTGCAACATAGACAGAAAAATTACACAGAATTTAAAAATAATTGGCTCAAATTCACTTGCCCAAAATTTGAGTCGCTCATTTTCAAATTCTGAATATTTTCTGGGTGATTTTTCTTGACAATTATCATTTCTCTAACTTAATATAACATACCATGCATACACATCCACCTATGGATGCAAACGAGCCGAGCGGGGACTTTATAGTGTTCGAACTTGACTCATTTAGTATAAATTAAGATTAACCCATTCGTAAACGAGCTAAGCTCTTAATGAGTCAAGCCAGGTTAATTTGCCTAAGGAGCATATGCAACAGAGGCGAGCTTTTGTGAGTTGAGCGTTTTTGAGCTTTGAGCTCGACTCATTTACTACTAAACAAGTCTAAAACTGGAGTTCGAGCTCAGTTTAGTACTAAATGAGTCGAGTTGATCAACAAGTTGCATGCAAGCTGATTGGTTTTCTGCAGCCCTTGATGCACCATACTCCAAAATTAGAGGTCTTGATTTGGGGATATGTCATTTTCTTATTAGGCAACAGCAGCATCCATATTTGCAATCAATGGACTCGTCTTTTTTCCCGTCCAACATGTGGTGTGTATGCATGCGCAATTTCTTCAGACACAAACGCTGGAACAAACTCTATCGTAAGAAATTCCCTTGCACTCAAATACATATGTATGTATATAGTCTAGACCATATGCATATGTATGTATATAGTCTTGGTCAAACAGACACAAACTCTATCGTAAGAAATTCTCCCTTATTTTTCTTTAAGTACAAGATAATTCAAAAGTATCAATTACATCAAATTTTAAACAAGTTCACGGTCATTTTATGTTCAATCCAACTAATAGCCTCATTAACGGGAAAATAATCCCAACAAATACAAGGAAAATAACACTCACACGAAAGTTTTTAAACTCCCAGGTATTAAATATCAGTTTCGTGATACGTAACGGTAGCGGTTTGAGTTTAACGATTTCAGCAGTATCAAATGTTACGTAACGGTAACCGGGTGTAGTGGTCGTGAATTTTTAAAAATCATTTTTTCATAAAAAAATAATTTTAAATTGCTTAAATAACCTGTAACGGTTGAGTATCGGCCGTGACGGTCGTGAACCGGTCCGTGTACTAGATACGGACCGATACGTAACAGGAACCAGCCGATATACATGTGATTTTTTCCTCTCACCGGGATACCGGGGTGTAACGGTATCGGAGAGGCCAATAACCCTTACGTAACGGCCGGTATTTAAAACCATCCTAGATAGCTAAGCTAGCTTCAGTTGGTTACCGTAGTAAATTCTAGAATTCTAATGGTACTAAATTGTTAATATCCTACACGGCTAATAATTATATTGATTACAATTAATGCTTCCGGGTCAAACTCTGTTATAGTGTGATTGTTGAATACTCCACCCTAGGTACGAACTGACTGAGTCCACAAAATGTGAAATTAACCTCGCTTATCAGCATCTTTGATTGTATATATAGCATTGTATAAGATGGAGATCCAAAAACCAATCCTTCTGAAATATAAACAAAGCTTAACAATTGTAGTCGTCATCTTCTTCTTCTCCTCCTCGCTCTACCGTTCGCTCAGAATGCAGAGGCAAGCGAGATACTCAAATTCCCAGCTGCATGGGTTACTATTGTTCGTGATGAGCTGCTATTACATTGTGCCAATAGCTGAGGCTCAAAATGCAAGCACTGGTTTAAAAGAGGTTGATGTCGGGCTAATTCTTGATTTGGACACTATTCTGGGAAAGATGAGCAATACGTGCATATCTATGGCGCTTGAAGACTTCTATGCATTGAATCTTCAAACACGTACCACGAAAATTGTTCTCCACTCCAGAGATTCGAAGAATGATGCTGTGGAGGCAGCCTCCGCTGGTACGTTAATTAATTTCTACGTACCTAATTCTGCAATATTTCCTGCTGATTATTACCAAGTCTTATAGCCCAAAATTGGCATCATAATTTCACATAATAATCATATAGTATGGAGAGGTACAATATGATGGGGGTGGGCATCCTCTATATCCTTAGTTGATAATACTAGGACGACGTTAATAGGGTTATAATAAAGTGGGAATGGAATAGAAGTGGTAGGAGAGTGTTCCTACGTTTTTTTTAATAATTGGATCTTGCGTGGATCTCGAGTGACCCGAAATTTGGAATGTCTCTGTGATATCGAACATGCGACCTCATGGACGACAATCATTTATATTTATGTTTCATGCTCACATGCCGAAACCCTTTCAGTTGTTTCTACTTAATCAGCTTCACTATATGTTTCTATTTAATAAGCTTCCCTATATGATACGTGGAAATGTACTAATTCATGCATACGCATACTTGATCTCCGCGATGCACTAACACCACCACGGCACCACCACCACGACTCTCCAATTTCGCCTATGATTCTCCGGCGAAGCTTACTCCTAAACAAAAGGCCAATGAGGTGGCTTCGAAGAAGAAGAAGATGAGAAGGATGGGTTATTTAAGTAAGGGCAAAGAGAATTGTTATGATTAATTCTCATGAAAATTGTTGACGTTTCATGGTGGTCATGGGGGTTGGTGGTTCTATCTGCAAGTTATTCATATATAAGGAGCAAGTGGTCAAGTTGCTTGCATAACTGATGTGTGGCGGCTATGGAGATGCAAGTCGTTTGTGAACATGCATGTGGTGCAAAAAATTTATGAGGGTGTTCTTTTTATTTTTCTGGAAAGGATATGTTACCGATTTTAGTCGAGGTTTTTTTTTTTATTGTGGAAGTATAAGGTGTAAGAAGTTACATAATATGGCCTACATATTACTTTCTATTTATTAATCGAAGTTATGAGTAATAAATAAATTGTCCAATTATTTGGTATCTAATTGTGAAAAAGTCTCTTCTTATTATGAAAAGATACATCCTATGTGAAAGGGTATACTTATTGAAAAAGATACATCAATAGTACTCATATCCATTAAGAATAGACATACGATCAAGAGACACAACCATTCATAAAGGCACCATTAGGAGATAACTTTTCCTTGATGGTAGGGAGCATGCTGCCTATAAATACCAATAGAAAGGGTCCCTGACCTAACCTGAATAAGAACAAGCCTGTGTTTCCATCAATGGTGTTCGTTACGTGGGTCATAGGTTAGAAGATTTCTCTAGTTTGTTCTATCACTTGAACAAATATGGATGAAGGTACGATTTCAAGTTTCCATTGCGCTCATAGATATTACCAATTTCTTTTACAAGGTGTTTATGTAGCGTATGCAATTGTCGGCCGGAGGTGGAGTGGCAAATCCAGAAAATTGACGCAGAGGTGGCACTTTTCAACATGATCTTGAAAAAAAAAATTCATAGTTAGAACACAATAAAAAAACCCACCAAAAATTAAATATTTTTCACTACGTATAAAAATTCTGACTGCACTTTTTTATAAAAATTTCCAAACACAAGCGTGAAAATTAACACATTCTACACATGAAATGAAGGTTCAATTTTGAATACTACTCCCCTATGTAAAGTCGTGTCATTTTGACTTCAAAAGAAAATATATTTCCAATTTTTTTTTTTCAAAAATTTCTACACCATTCAAAAGTACTCGTTGAGATCTTTTGAACGGTACAAAAAAATTTAAAAGGTAGCTCCGAAAATATTTTATTTTTTAATGTCAAACTTGCACGGTCTCTCGTAGGGGATATTTAAATTGGAACAGAGGGAGTATTAAGAAACTTAGAAACACATTAGTATTCACTCTAATGTAATTTAGAAACACATTAGTATTCACTCTAATGTAATTTTTAAGGAGGTAAGTGAGAAGAAGTTTAATAAAAAAAACAAACAAACAAAAAAGAACCAGGGGTCAATGACCTATTATTTGAGCGGGCTAAAATGCTTATTGCCTATTATTTTTCCCCATCCTCCACCAAAAATACTCCTTTTTGCTACTTTTCTTCTTTCTTTAGTTCCTCGCCAACACTGTCTCACATCAAATTGTTATATATTGCTTTGTGTAAAACCATGGCACCAATTTTCAACGAAAAAGAATCCCAGTGACACAACGATTGATTATTCAAATCAATCCCAGGAACAATTGATTGGTTATTCAATTGTGCAGGAACAAATGGTTTGATTATTCAAAGCACTTACATCCATTTTGGTTTTTCAATACGGCTGAGATGCAATATAAGGAGACTTGGAATTATTTTGTTACAAACCCATGCTATACGTGTGTATCAGTGTACGGGCTATGGGCGGGCTAGGCTAATGGGAGGGTCAACGGGCGGCCGGGCTAGAGCTAAAATTTTTAAGCCCAAGCCCGGCCTATGGAAAAGTAGGGCTGGGCTAGCCCGCCCACTTGGCGGGCTTGGGCAAAGCCCAGCGGGCCGGGCAGGTTACGGGCCAATGGGCCAAATGATGAGGCTTAGGGGTCATGGTGAAAATATAGAAAATCCAGGGGGCAAGTCGTTTATGTGCTAACGTTCTGATGCAAAATGACCAAAAAAACTTGGTATCACTGAACGGTAATAGACTAATAGTTTGGCCCATTCACAACTGACCAAAAAAATTTCCGTTGAATTTTTTAGCTCCGTTCAGTAATCTCATGTTAAAATGCAGATCAGGTGTTTGAGAAAATGCTGCAACCAATTGCTGCAAACCACAACCTGCAAACCTCTTGGTCTAGCGATAATTTTGAAAACCAGGTCTCAAACAAAGCTTGAGTTTCAAAAATCTTGGTTATAGGATCCAAGAATAAAGAATTAAACCTTTGATGCAAAATTGCATGCTTTGGAAAATTATTGAAGTATGCGTCTCGCTAAGCACCGCGCATTGACTTGAAGTTAAGCTAGACATAATACAATAACATTTGGCGCTTCGTAATGTACATTTTACGTATTTCAATACACCATTTAAATGAACTACTAATGCATGCATGGAGACTAAACACCACCAATTGGGCGGTGATTGTTATTTTATGTATTAGTGTCTAATTGTTATTGAACTTTTATTTGCAGCTATAGACTTGTTGAGAAATGTTGAAGTACAGGCAATACTAGGTCCACCAACATCCACACAAGCAAATTTTGTGATTGACATTGGGAACAAAACGCAAGTTCCTATAATTTCTCCCGCGACAAGTCCTTCTTTGTCACCCAAGGACAATCCATACTTCATTCGAGGGGCACAGAATGGCTCATCTCAGGTTGAATGCCTTGCTGCTATAGTGAAGGCCTTCAATTGGCGAGAGGTTGCACTAATTTATGAGGATACCGATTATGGAAGGGGAATAGGTCCTTATTTAACTGATTCTTTGCTAGGGGTTGGTACTCAGGTACGTTATCGAAGGGTTATGTCTCTTTCAGCCACAGACGATCACATCCTAAAAGAACTCTCCGAGCTAATGACAATGCAAACCAGGGTTTTTGTGGTGCATATGTTACCATCTTTCGCTTCTCGCTTTTTCTTGAAGGTGAAAGAAGTTGGAATGATGAACAAGGGATATGCCTGGATCATTACAGATGGGCTTACGAATCTTTTAGATTCTGTGGATCCTAAGATTATAGGTTCGATGCAAGGGGTCATAGGTGTGAAACCTCATGTTACAAACACAAGGAAACTTCAAAACTTCACAGAAAGATGGCGAAAGAGATTTCGTCGAGAAAATCCAGACATTGATAGGTTTGAACTAAATGTTCTTGGACTTTGGGCATACGACAGTGCCACGGCATTAGCAATGGCAGTTGAGAGATCCGGTATTGCTCGATCAAAGTTCAAGAAACCAGACTCAACAAGTAACATGGCAGATTTGGCTGCAATTGGATCCTCCGAAATGGGACCATGGCTCCTTCAATCTATCAAGAACACTAGATTTCAGGGGTTGAGTGGTGAATTTTACCTAGTGGATGGGCAGTTACAACCATCGGCCTTTCAAATAGTCAACGTAATTGGAAAGGGGGAGAGGGAAATTGGATTCTGGACTAGGGATTATGGCATATCAAGGAAGCTGATACGGGCCAGTAATAGGAATTACACCACTAACCAAGAAGATCTTGGAGCCATCACTTGGCCTGGTGAATCTCATCTTGTACCGAAAGGTTGGGAAATTCCAACAGGTGAACGGAAATTGAAGGTTGGAGTTCCTGCCAAAAGTGGTTTCGATGAGTTTGTCAAAGTGGCAACTGATTCTCAAACTAAGGCCGTGACTGCCACTGGTTTCTGCATAGATGTGTTCAATGAAGTCATGGAGCTCTCATTGCTGTATCCGCCCTATGAGTTTCATTCCTTCAAAAACGATAGAGATGGAGCTTACAATGAAGGTGTTTATCAGATCGCTCTCGGGGTAATCAAATTTTCAGTATGATTTTGCTATGTTTCTCATTTTCTGTTTGGCAAGTTCAAGTAACTAACTTTGTGTCTATCTCCAGATTTACGATGTTGTTGTGGGTGATGTAACTATTCTGGAAAACAGAACGAGGTTTGCAGATTTCACGTTGCCATTCACCGAGTCCAGTGTGGCGATGATCGTTCGAATAGAGGATGATGAGAGGAAGAATGCATGGATTTTCATGAAACCCTTGAAAATGGATTTGTGGTTAACAACTGGGGCATTTTTCGTCTTCACTGGTTTCGTGGTTTGGGTTCTGGAGCATCGTGTAAACCAAGAATTCCGAGGCCCACCTCACAATCAAGTCGGAATGATATTCTGGTTCTCCTTCTCCACAATTGTTTTCGCCCATAGTAAGACCCTTATCAATAATTCTTTTACACATGCCCCTAGCTAGCAAAGATAGTTAGCAGCATCCGTTCAGTTCTGTAATTTTTAAACTTTTTAATTATCATTTCAATCTGATCATTTAATAATCCATATGCCCAATGACAACATGTTTTCTCACCACAAAGGAACTGGTTTGCTTTTTGTTTGTTTTCTCAGAGGAGAAGTTGATCAGCAACTTATCAAGATTTGTGGTAATCGTGTGGGTTCTCGTAGTACTGGTACTGACATCGAGTTATACAGCAAGCTTAACATCAATGTTAACAGTACAAAAACTCCAACCCAGTGTCACGGATACAAAGGACCTCAAAAAGAATAAAGAATATGTTGGCTACCAAACAGGTAGTTTTGTGGAAGGGCTATTGGAGAGAGAGGGATTTGATCCCTTCAAGCTTAGGAACTATAGCACTTTCGAAGAGTATGATGGCGCGCTTTCAAATGGAAGTAAGAATGGAGGAGTTGCTGCAATTATCGACGAGGTCCCTTATATAAGGCTATTCCTTGCCAACCCCAAATACTGTACCAAGTACACTATGGTTGGACCAATCTTCAAGACTGTAGGCTTTGGATTTGTGAGTCTCTCTCTCTCTCTCTCTCTCTCTCTCTCTCTCTCTCTCTCTCTCTCTCTCTCTCTCTCTCTCTCTGTGTGTGTGTGTGTGTGCGCGCGCGCGTGTTATCTTGAAATATAATATGATGCCTTGCTGCGTTGGGAAAATAATTTCCAAAACAGAGTTTTTTGCTCAAGTGATTTTAAAATTGTGAGGAGCACTGATTGGAATGTTAGTTTTAAATGAAAGAAACACAAAAGAACACATAATTCTACACAGGTATTCTGTTTAGTAGCATCAACCCTGTAGTTTTCTTGCATTGTCCAGCTGCTACCTCTGTAGGGGTGTTTGTTGTGGCTTAAATGCAGTGGCTAATGATTTTCATTTTTATTTTCATTTTTTTGTCTTGAAAGTTGTCTGCATTTGTTTGGCATATTTTGTTTTCTATTTGCGCCAAAAATAACTTTAAAAAAGTCGAACTTTGAAAAAGATAGACTTTCTTGAAGCCTCATTTACGTAGGTTTTGGCTTCTATCTTTTACCACAAGTTAAGCAGCAATATGTTTTATGTGGATCTTTACATGCAGGCGTTTCCGAAGGGATCTCCCCTTGTACCTGATGTTTCAAGAGCAATCTTAAATGTAACGGAAGGAGGTCAATTGACTCGAATCCAACGCAAATGGTTTGGAGAAGAACCTCAATGTGAAGAGCAAGACGGTGCCAGGGTCACCTCTGACAGCCTCAACGTCGAAAGTTTTAAAGGACTTTTCCTTGTTGCCGGCACATCTTCATGTTTTGCTCTCATCATATTCCTGTCTATCTTCCTATACCACAACAGGTTGATCTTGGCTTCTAACAACTCGTCACTATGGCAAAAGCTGATAGAAATGGCTAAAAACTTTGACGAGAAAAAAGAGAACTCATCTGATGCATCCAAGAGAACAAACCCAGCAAATGAAGGGATGGCAGTGGCTTCTGATTGCCCACAAAGTCCAGCAACCAGCAACTCTTGGCCTGCAGAATGGATTTGTATTCCAGATGAAGGGTTTACTACAACGGAAACGGGTACCCCAATTCATGAAACTATAGAAATGGTAGGAACTAACGAAGAACAATAATGATTTTCTGGCGTAAAATTGTCCAAGAGACTCTCTCTTTCTTGTACCACTTTGTTCAAAATGTATAGAATGAAGGTCCTCACTTAGTTGGGAGAGTTGGGAGCATTTGTTCCCTACGCTGTTGTATATTTACCAATCTAATTGCATGATACTATTATGCATCGATTATTGCAATAAGTTCACATAGTTTAACTTCGACTCCATAGCTACCCAATAAACACTTCTGTTTGGTATTTGGAATTCTGATGTTTATGATATTGTATTAGAAATTCATTTGATATTGTATGATATTTTTTTTTCGGTAAATTCATGGATGGGGTTGCTTTACGAAAGACCCGTAGTTGAGGTAAATTGTTTAACCCACTCCACCGAAATCTGACTGAAGCCCATTGTTCTCAGCATGTTGAGCAAACATTCCCAGTTAACTCTATCATAGTCATGTCTAGTTCAAGAGCAAAAATGGGATTTGCTGCCCTTGGTCTTCTTCCAAATGAACTCTAACGCTTCCTAAGCCTTTCAAATAGTATATACGAAATAAGCCCGGAAGGGACAAAGCCATTCTGAAACTTAACCAACATACACAAGCTTTTTGGCATAAAGTCCCCAACTTTCTGCGGATTGGGAATTTTAGGAATAAGAGTGATAACCGTATGATTCCATTCCTTCGGCAAATGCCCTGAGTTGAAGAAAGCCAAAACTGCATCCGTAACTTCTTTTCCAATTCAACTACAATTTTGTTGATAGAACGCAGCTACAAACCCCCGAAATATCAGGAAACATAGGTGTGTAGTCTGTGTTCTTCGTTGTCGCCCACACCTCATCAAAATTTGATCTACTCATTCACTGGATAAAATTTGGAAAACATTCATGTTCCTAGCATTTCTGCTAAACAGATAATGAAGCTCTAAGCCTTGAATAATGACAGCGTACAGAATACATGAAACTGCACAACTCTTCTGTGTGAAAGGCTAAAGATTTTTGCATTGTTATATGATGCCCATGGGAACAGTATAAAGCAAGTGGAAAAGGAGACAACAAGAGAAATCCACAACACTTGACTATGTAGCCTATGCTTGAGCACTGGTACACAGAAGCTCTTACTCTTCCACCAAAAACTCCAACCCCTTCCGAGCTCTCTCCTCGATATCGACTTAGAAAGTGGTTTCAGTTTCGGCTTCGGTTCTAGATCAATGCACATCCACCTATGTTAAGCTCGCTCATGAGATGTTGCTCGAGCGAGCGGCTTTATTATGTTTGTAATGTTTTATTCTAATAATAATGGGATGATATTGTTCATAAATAACAAAACAAAAAAAAAAAACTTCACCAGCTTGCTTTTAGATTTGTTACTTTGTTCCAACGCAAGACAGATAGGTGATATTGGGCTAACACACAAACCGAATCAGCGCGTACTGGATTTTTTTCAAGCTTTCGTTTGAAATTTCAGCAAGTTTTAAGAATATGTTTATACTCGATTTGTTTATTACTTGAGCCGATCTCAAATAAGTTTTAATCGAGCCGGATGTAAGCCGATCTCTGAAATCTCGTAGACATTAAAAGCTGAACAAGCGGATTAGCAACTTGGACTCAGGTTTAATTTGAAACCTTAGAGTAATTAGTTTGTTTATCATTTTTAACCTTTGTCTTATCAACCATTGTTAAAAGAAACATGTCTTCCTTTAAATTATTTTCCTTGATTAGTCTGCCCTTAAATTTGATCTTTCAAGTAATGAAAGCAGAGGAACCAGTGAAGGTGCCTTTCAGAAATCCCACATCGAAAGGACGGAGATGAACACACCCCAAACGAATGAGTAAAATACATAGACAAAGCACAAAGCAATATACTTACCTGGACGGGGTCAATGGGCGATCAAGAAGGCCCATGGCCTAGGTTGGTGACCTCCATTGCACTTTGGAGGGGTGCCCGCCTAAGGTCAGCCCAAGAGGTTGAGCCTACGTCATAATTTGTGGTAGTGGGGGCCTGCGTTCGCGCGGCCCCTGCCCAATTTCAGTTCTAAATTTCTGTTTTGATCCTCATACATCTATAAATCCATGCCATGGGTCGGTCAGATTCGTTACTATGGGGTTATACTTATGAATCTGGTCTGGATTGTGAGGTCGATTTCCTGGGTAACAAACCATTACAGTTCAGGTGTTTGGCCAAATGTCTGTGTGAATCTATGGTCTCTTTTGTATGGCTCCCGATTTCTGTTTTGGGAGCGTCTGTGTTTTTAGTGAGGCCATTTTGTGGCCTTTGGGTACCTTGGTCATTTTTGCACATCAGTTGTTTGACAAAATGTTTGTGACAACCTTACGGTTCATTTGCTTGAAGACACTTGGTGCAGGCCCTCATGCACCGAAACTGTGGGAGAGGGAAATAGAGTGACACACTGCCATAGGTAACACGTGTCAAAAACATGAAACGAAATTGATGTGACTCCAATATAGTCGCTGGCATATGGAGATAATCTATGCATGAGCTTTAATCAGGATCGTTATTCGCTTTAGAGTAGGTTAGAACATATGAGTTCAATCCCAGAGAGTTCATACCGACCATGAAAAACAAACAACTAGAAAAAGAGGCTGCTGCTGCTACTTGTTAAACATTGGCAGTTTGGCACTCACTCTACTAATAACTACAATATATATTGACTGGTTGCAACGATGAACTGCCACAATTAAACTTGTTTGCTTTCTTTTGTCATGCTTTTTAGAAAATCTGGTAACGATGTGGGTGTTAGCTATTGTGTTTAATCCTCGTGTATCCCGGTTCCCATATTTCAGCTTTGGTAATACGCTGCTTCTAATTAGTTGATTTTCATCTTTATAGATTTCTTTTCTCATGTGTTTGATAGAATGTGATAACAATGTGGGCGTAGCATATAGTTTTCCTTTACTTCCTGGCTTTCTTTTTCTTCTGTTCTAACTTCTTTTTTCTCCTTCAGTATTGGCTTTACCATGTTCAATTTTCCTCATTTGCAGGTATTTGACGAGTCCTTCAAGGCTACATCTGCTTCTTCGCTTTTCATGGTTCTATGCGCATCTCCTCCAAAACCTCTCCCCTAACGTCCTTCACCTCAGCTGGACCATCATCCACCACGCCATCTTATGTAAAAATGCAAGGGCGGTAGACGTTCTCTTCAATTGTATCGTGCTGATGTGGAATTCCCAGTTTAAGCAGCTGGGAAAATTGAGTTTCGAATTATTCACTTGGCTTCGCCTTCACGGCTTGGATCAGATAAAGTTCTCCAACACATGATCAATGGTGGCTGTAATCTTGATTCCAAAACGGAATCCGGGCAAATGCACCAATGGTTTGTGCTAGATATAAGCAGGAAGGTTTCTAAAACTTCTAGCTTCAGCTGGTGCTGATTTTGGCTTGGTCAATTCGGTTGATCACCATGCCATTATGCCAAGTCAATTACTGGATTCTCAAAGTGGACTCCCGGGTTCCAACAAGCAACTCTAAATGTAATTCGAAGTGGGAAGCCTTCTTACTCAAACAACCCTTTATTGATGGGCAGCGTGATTGCTACAGCGGATGGCAATGTTGAGGCTTTTCGCTTGCTTGTTTTTGTGGGGACTGAAGCGAACCTGAAGAACAATTACGGTGAGACTGCAATTACCCTATCGGAAGCTAGTCAAGTATGCACTTGAGAAAGGTAGTGTAAAATTGTGCCACATAATGTCCCCTGCATCGGGGAGCAAGTCATGGTGATATCGAATCCATTCACAAGTCAATGAGGGGTTATGATGCTAAGTTTATTTTCACTATAAACTTTTCATATGAATTTTATATTCATTTTCTAAAATTATCTCCACTATTACTTATTAACTTTTTATCCACTAACTTTTCAAAAAAGCAAAATGATAATTGTATAATATTTTTACCTATTAACGCTTCAAAACACGCACTCATTAGGAGATAGTCCAAAATGAAAATATCGACACTAAAAAGGGGACGAAGGAAGTACTACTTATATAGTAGGGTACTTTTTAAAATTGTTGGAGTCACGACCGCAACCACTTATCAGCTATCGCTGGTTGCCATCCTTGGCGATGGGTAAGCAAAGCAATTTTTTTTTTTTGTCTATGCTACATCTTGACAGAAAAAGGTATGCAAAATGCATACACGGTGCAGTGCACACCTCAGGCCGTCCATTTCGACAATGGACGGCTCGGATTTAATCCAAACAATCGACGGTCGGATTCAATTCACTACTTGGATTAAATCCGGCCGTCCATTGTCGAAATGGACGGTCGAAAAGTGCACTACACGGTGCAGTGCATTTTGTATACTGCACCATCCCCCGGCACGCAAGTATGTCTACAAAGCTCTCAATTTTTTCTATCTCAAAGATTAGCTTTATTCAAGTTGTTTCAGAACCAACAAGCAAAAAGGTCCGCACTCCAATGATGGATTTGGATATTGTTGGAAAATGTGATGGATTGGGACTTTTTGTGCCCCACAAAAGTTTTGCTCTGAAACGGTGGGACTTTGGTTCAAGCACTTCTAACTGTCCGATTGAGCTGATTTTTTGTTGGTCCCCTCGGAAAAATGTTTTAAGAACAATGAACGGTTCGGATCACTCGTGTGGGACCCAAAAGTGGATCCCCGAATGCAATTTGTACCATTTATGTCCCATTTTTTCTATACCCAAGGTTTATCGCTTTATCTATGCCGAATAATGTGATCTGAATTGCTTTTTATCTATGTAAAGTAAACGTAAACTTGCAAAAATTCAAATCAATTGCATATAGGTAACGTTATGAACAAATGACATTTTTTGGGGCAACTATGATATTTGAAAAATTATATAGTGAATATATTTATTCAATATTGTTGATGATGCACTGTTGTAGCAAGGAAAAAGCAATTTTATGATATTATGAAGGAAAAATTAACTTGATATCAGTCAAATCCGTAAATAAAAAAAAAAAAAAAACGGGGGGGGAGCAGCCATCATGTTTGCACCCCGCCCGTTGGATCGAGTTTTGGACGGTTCGGATGTATTTTGATTTTTTACCGGTAAAAAAATCAAGATTAAAAAAAAATTGTTGAACGCATCCGAGCTATCCAAAATTCGATCCAACAGCCGAGGGGTGCACAACACCTCTGACATATGTGCCGAGGGGGGGGACTTAAACACACAAAAAAAACTCTTAATTTGTATACAGCAATAGACCAATAATTGTTCTGACCCCTTAAAGGTAACAACACAACAACCTTGTCTATAATGCATTGTTGTTAAAATCTACTATACAGTATACAGGATACGTATCATTGCCCGTATCCCTTTTGTATATAAATCTTACGATACAAGGGCGTATCGCCGTATCCTATGACATATGTGTATTCCGATTCAGTACGTATCCTATGAGTACTAAATGAAAGAAATGCAAACATTATTAATTGTAAGAAGCGGAACCTCAAACGCATTGATCTAAGTCTTTTAAGCGACATTCAAACCCTTTGAAAGATATCCAACCTCAGTCTAGGGCTTGAATAGAAGAAAAACTATACTTCGATCATGTTTTGGGAGAAAATTATTACGGATTTTCTTTTCCGTCCTTGACAAGGTAGTAGGAAACCTCAATTGATAAATCTAGTTGAGAGACTTGAAAATTTGCAACTTAAAAACTTTGTTGTTGTTAAGCATAAATACTTGTTAATTATATATTAATACGTGATACGTATCCCGATACGATTTATAAAACCAGAAAAACGATACACGATACGTACCCCGATTTGAAAACTTTGCTATAATGGAAGGAATTCCATTCCTAAATCTTGTAAATCGAGAAACCTAATAAGGTAGAAATTTTAATCAATTTGAATAAGGAAACATAATTATTTAGACCAGCGAAAAATCAATATTCAAGTCAAAATATAATTTTCAAATTGCAATTTTAGAAACTTCAATTAAAAAATTACCCAAAAAAACTTCTAGTAAATCTTGTCCAGTATCAATCAAATTTTACAAAAATAAATTTACCTTTGAAATTTTAAGATTTGACCTTTTCTTGTGGAAGAACTCTTTGTAAAATGAAAATAAAAAACAAGTAAATAAAAAAAAAACTTTGAAAAATCCATATCTTCTTGCTTTCTCATGTTTCAGAACTCTCGCCGTCCCTCTATTCAACCAACCAACCAACCAACCAACAACTGGGTACGCAATTATAAGTATACGAACCAGTATCTCTATAGGTTGGTACACCTAACCCTGTGAATGGATCCTTGACCATAACCCAGAGAGAAAAAGAGATCAAAGAAGATTGAGAGAGCTTTTTAGAGAGAGAGAGAATCCGACTCGGAAAAGGAAATGGCGAGCTCAGTGGTAGGATTGGAAGATGTACAATCTGTGGACATCATGACCGAACTCCTCCGCCGCATGAAGTGCTCCTCCAAGCCTGATAAGCGCCTCATTCTCGTTGGTATCTCTCTCCCTCTCTCTCTAATTTGCCTTCCATATATGTGATTTTCAGTTGGGGGGGTTGATTAATAACTCTGCGAATGGTCTTGAAATCTGTTAATTTTCCTTTGGATTGTACGAATGGGGGCCAAAAGAATAGAAAAGGAAGGAGAATCGTGTTAGATGATTAGAAGAGGTGGAAATGGTAAGAAATGAAGCAAAAGATGTGGGTTTTTATTGCTCCATTTCCTTTTCTCCCCAAATCTCATTATTTTGATGAGATTCGGAAGAAATCACAACTCTTTCTTTTCTCTCCATTACTATCCAAAGGGCCTGTTAGAACCAAGCTTGCCTTTTGTGTTAATGAGAATTAGGGTTTTGCCTTTTCAGTTAAGTGCAAGCGAATTGGTTCTTCCATTTGTCCAAATTTTCCAGCCAAACCAGTAGAAGAATTGAGAATTGCAACCACTTCTTCCAATTTGACAATTGGATCACTTGTCTAATATAAGTAAGCCAAGCATAGGCACAACTGGGGGGACCCTCTGCCCTCCACCCAAAATTTGGAACACTTTTTAACTGGCCTTGTAAAATTGTTAGCCTTTTGCCCGTCCAAAACATTTTGTACATATCAAAGTGGCAAAGGCAGTTTGTTTTACTTTTTCCTTGTGTGAGGAGTATATGGACTAGGTAAGTAAAATGTTTAATGTTTGTTTGATGAAATGCCTCAGTGAAATATTTGTTTTTAACTTTTAGTTTCTTTCCACAAAGCTATGAGGTGTCAGAGTGGCCAAGAGTGGGGTACGGTCACCAACGTCATGGTTGGGGATGGTGGAGAAGTGTGTTACGGGAGGGAAGGGTGGTGTTCTGACTGATGCATGGACGTGGCAATTTGCCTTATTATTGGCCCCTTTGAGCTAAATCTTGGTTCCACCTTTGAGTCGATTACACACACCTTTATTACGTACACTTAAGAGTTGTGATTCTGTTCATTTGTACCCTACAAGCATCTACCGTAAAAATATTGGAATAGGCTACTAATTTGTGCCATCTCGGTTTTCGGAGGGAAAAGAAAACTCTATGTTACTATTTTCAATGCAATTGATGTTATCACGTAACAATATGCTCGACTCTTTGGTCTTTCTTAATGTCAAAAACTTATGGAGTTAAGGATGAAGTGCCTATGAATGATACCCGAGTCATGCAGTCAAGTCGTCCATGTATGGTCTTGAGAGCAAACAGGCTTTGCTAATTTTAATTCCTTTACCGCCTTTGTAATTTTTCTCTATCTGAGGAGGGTGACTTACAATGTACATCCTAATGCTGTAATGGCTGATTGGCAGGTCCACCTGGATCTGGAAAGGGGACTCAGTCACCCATCATTAAGGATGAGTATTGCTTGTGCCACTTGGCCACTGGTGATATGCTGCGAGCTGCTGTTGCTGCTAAAACTCCACTTGGCATTAAGGCTAAGGAAGCCATGGAAAGGGCAAGTAAATTTTGGGGCTTGCCAATTTGACTCAGAATTTTATTTCCTTTGTTCAACATTTGCTTGCAGTGTCTTGTTTGAGACTGATCCAATGGATTCATATGTTCGATTCTACAGGGAGAACTTGTTTCTGATGACTTGGTTGTTGGGATAATTGATGAAGCAATGAAGAAACCATCGTGCCAAAAAGGTTTCATTCTGGATGGATTTCCGAGGACTGTCGTCCAAGCAGAGAAGGTTATACTATTTCACTCTCTGCTGGATCCAATCTTTTTTCCTTGACTTCTAATTCAGCCCTTTTTCTATATAATGTACAGCTTGATGAAATGCTTCTGAAGCAAGGAAAAAAAGTTGATAAGGTACTTAACTTTGCAATTGATGATGCCATCTTGGAGGAGAGGATTACTGGTCGTTGGATTCATCCTTCTAGTGGTCGGTCCTACCACACAAAATTTGCACCTCCAAAGGTTAATGGTATTGATGATGTAAGTTGCTGTCAAATGATTTTTTAAATACCTTTTGTGTTATCTTTTCCGAAAAAACAAACTTTCCTGTTACTA
The DNA here is from genome assembly GCA_016920895.1 of Vaccinium myrtillus. NCBI lineage: Eukaryota > Viridiplantae > Streptophyta > Magnoliopsida > Ericales > Ericaceae > Vaccinium > Vaccinium myrtillus. The sequence goes on along the minus strand of CM029272.1, from coordinate 16,307,187 downwards.
GTTGATAGGTAAAATTGTTAGTATACATAGACTTAATCTAAAGCAATCAACATTCCCTGTACAACAAATTAAGATGTGAAATTTTTATTTGCCTGTTGTTGTTTCCTGATGTCATTGCACTTTCTTAAAGAAGTTTCTTTAAGCCTTCCGTTGAATTAATCTTATCCAAAAATAGACGCAAAACTTGATTTAAAAGATTTGACCAGTGAAATTATTGATTATAGGCATTTAAAACAGAATGTGTTTTAGGGGAGAATTTTTGGAGCATGTTATGTTTTTTGCATTCATGGATTCTCTCCTTTTTGACTGAAGGTCACTGGAGAGCCCTTGATTCAGCGGAAAGATGATACTGCAGAAGTTCTGAAGTCAAGGCTGGAGGCTTTTCACAAGCAAACTGAACCGGTGAGCATTTTTGTTGCTTAAAGCTTCATTATTTGCTGTTGAGTGTTGACTGTCCACATCATGCTTAAATCTCACTCCGCTCTAGGTAACAGTCAAGCAATAGCTTTTCAAGTGAGTTGATTTTGAGGTTCCTAATATGTATCTGGCACTAATAGCTTCTACATCTCAAAATTCTATTTTCTCATTTCTCATTTCTCTTTTCTCTTCTCTTTTCATTCAGTCTGCCCTCCTTGTATTCACCTGTTTATTACTTATGTCCTGAATGCAGGTTATTGACTATTACGCGAAGAAGGGTGCAGTTGCTCAACTTCATGCCGAGAAACCCCCGAAAGAGGTCACCATTGAGGTTCAGAAGGTTCTATCTTGATACGTGAGAGGCGAGATGGCTTTCTCTTTCCATACTTATATTGATTTTTTTGACAAAGACCAATGTAGTATTTGCTCATATGTCATCCGATACATTGTCGGTTCGGCTGATTGATTCCGTTTCCTGAGATTTAAAAATTCCAAACCGGGCTCCAACTAGGGGAGTTCCTGAGGTGCAAATTATAATTGTTGTAGAATAATCTGATCCTGACGTTAAGGATTTTTCGTTGGCATTTTGAGGCCGACAAAATGATTTTGCCTTAAATATATTTTATCTGGTGACAAGATGAAATTTTTGTCGAAATGATTTTTTTCCAAGTCAGTCAAATGTTTTGGAAGGTGGGTTTAATAGTTAGCATTTCTGTAAATTGAAAGGATGTGTGCATGTGAAGGATTTTTGTGTAGGAATAGAAAACAGGCGGCATTGGGAGGCCTGGTATAAAAAATGAATAGTAGCTTACACTGATGGGAAAAAATGAGCTTTGGGAAACAAAGAAAATGTCTTGGATTTTTGTGAACTTGTTAGTCTTGCGGTTTAAGGTGGTAGTCTTGGTGTTCGATAAAATTTCTTAAGTCATGGCAAGCATTTTATCGAACACCAAGACTGCGATGACTTGAGACATTTTATCGAACACCAAGACTCCACCCGATTGTTTAAAACTACAAGACCAAGTAGTTCACACCTTCAACTGGAAGATTCACAGGGAAATAAAATGAACTAACATTGGTCACTTCTTCACCTCACCTTCATAGGAGCGCAAAAGTAATAGCGGTTAATTGTTCTAGGGTCCAGAGTGGGGACTTATTGACCCATTTAGTCCATGTTAAAGTTTTACAAGGTCTAAGGTCCACAATTTTTTTTTTTAAATTTTGGTACTTTCAAAGGGTACCCTAGAGTTTAGGTTTTATGGTGCACTTTCCTATTATAGGGTTTTAGTGTTTTAGGCACTTTCATAGGGTACCCTAGGGTTTTAGGCACTTTCATAGGGTACCCTAGGATTTTAGGCACTTTCATAGGGTACAAACTTTTTTGGCACTTTTCTAGAGGTACAAACTTTTTTTTTGGTAAAAAAAAGAAAAAAGAAAAAGAAAAGATTTCAACATTAGGACTGGATAGGTTATAAACTTGTTTAGTGGATTAATAGGGTTACAAATTCTTTGCCTATGACTTTTGAACAAGTCTCCCTAATCCGTCAAAGTCCGGAGGAACTCCCGTTATTCGAATGAGATTTTTACCGTAGGGGGAATCTGGCTCAGTTCTTGTTTCCATTGAATTTACATTAGAAGGAGAAACTGGCGATGTATATGGACGACACTGATTACTTTTTTCCCTTCTTGATCAACACTGATTAAATTGATTCTATTACCAATGAGCCGTAAACATTAGCGGCCGCCGATAGTCTGATAGTTTTTTTGGCGGCAACCTGTACATGATGGAGTTCAGGCGTTGGTAGGAAGTACAAGGGGAGAGGCAGCAGATTAAAGCAGTAGGGCGATGGACTTTTGTAAGGTAGGAAGTGGATTTTGTGGCTTCTTGATAGTTGGTATCAGGTCGAATAAGGACACGGACAAGGGATTTTTTTTAAAAAAGGGCAAAGACACAGCGGAGGACACGGCAAACATAAATAAATAAATAAATAAATAATTATATATACATAAATAAATATACACCACACTTCCGGTCCAAACTCCCGAAAAATCCGGACCTCATTGATCCCGATCGAATTTCGATGATCTGAACCGTCCAATGTGTTTAAAAGGTATTTTTTAGGGCCCCCACAAGAAATCAGCAAAAAAAAAATACCGGGAAGGGCTTGATCCGAGCAGTTTTTCACAAAACTGCATATGTACAGTTTTGTGAAAAACTGCTCGGATCAAGCCTTTCCCGGTATTTTATTTTTGCTAATTTCTTGCGGGGGCCCTAAAAAATACCTTGTAAACACATTGGACGGTTCGGATCATCGAAATTCGATCGGGATCAATGAGGTCCGGATTTTAAAAAAATCCGGGAGTTTGGACCGGAAGTGGACTGAATAAATATATACACTTTTCTTTTGATAGGTAAGATATTTACATTGTTATGTGTTCGTAAACCAACATTCGGTTTATATATGCACATCTATACATGTAAGATATACACACACAACTACAGAGATATATACATCGAATATATATCAGTACACACACACACATATATATACACTTGGAGACACTCGAGTCCCATATCTACACTATGACTCTCACGATCTCACTCTCTCTCTCCCTCCTTCTCTCTTGATATATATATATATATATATATACAATCCGGTTCTTATCAGGGAATTCGGAAATGAACAGTATCCGGACTTTGTGTCCCAGCCGTTGGATTAAATCGAACGGCCACGCTGGGATGGGGTTAAGTTGAACCCTTCAGGGGTCAGGGTTCGATTGCAACAAAACCCAAAAATTCCTTCCCCCTTCGTCATTACGCGTTCAACACCAGGAGTTTTGGGAGAGAGGCGATTTGAGAGAGAGAGGCGATTTGAGTGAGAGAGAGAAGCCAAGCAAAGAGGAAGAAATCAAAGAAGAAGAAGAAGAAGACCGCGACCCACAGTACCCGACACCACTATCGACTGCGGACCGAGCAAATAATGGAGCCCTAAATCGATTTTTTGAAGAAGAAGAAGAACACAACGAGATCCGATGAACTAGGGTAACGTCTCTCTCTCTCTCTCTCTCTCTCTCTCTCTCTCTCTCTCTCTCTCTCTCTCTCTCTCTCTCTCTCTCTCTCTCTCTCTCTCTCTCTCTCGTTTGATTACTCTGGGTAGTTTTCGAATTTTCTGAAAACCCTAGTTTTTTTTCAAATTTTCAGAAAGACGAACAAGGCAGAGATAGAAGAAATCGACCACATCGAAGACGATTCATGTAATGTTGGCATTCGAACAACAATCTGGTTCAATATTTGTCGATTCTAGGGTTTTGCGATTCTGAAAACCAAGTTCGAACAACAATCTCATATCTCATTAGGCTACGCACTGCAACTTTTCGAATAATTTTTGTTTTGCGCCAGTCTTATTGGTTGTGTTTGTTTTCCATCTTTCTTCTTCATCATTTAGTAGTGATGAATGTGTGACCAATGTTTAGATTTATGCACATATTGATTAGATTTGTTCAAGGGAATGTCGGTTTATAAATCATATGGGTTTGCTATGATGATTATAATGATTGAAGACCAATGTTTAGACTTGATGTGCTGAATTATTCATGACTATGTTGCTGCATCACTGAGTCTACATCATGTAAATGGTTAACAGCATTTTGGAATAACTGGTTTTTGTAGTATATGTACAAGTATAAATTTTGTGGGTTCTAGTGTTCAGTTAAAGAAAGAGATTAGCATTCTGTTTACCATTTAATATCCCAGTTGATTTGAGTTAATCATCTTTTTGGATTAAAATGGGATTCTTCTATCTTGATTCTTCGCACGTTGTTCGACCTAGGGTTTCAAGCAAACGGAAAATCAGAGAGAGAGAGAAAGAGAACAACAGAGAGAGAGAGAGAGAGAGAGAGAGAGAGAGAGAGAGACGTCACCTAGGGTTCTTCGACGATAGATCGTCTTCTCCTCCAAATCGCCTGTCGTCTCTTCTGCTTCTCTCTCTACAAAATCTGGAAATCACGTTGAAAAGAGAAAGGGTGAAGGGGAAAGGGGGTTTAGACGTTGACCCGGACCGGTTCAGTGTTTAGTTGTGCGGTTCAGTGCCATCTGACCCGCGCGTTTAAAGTTTAATTCCTGGCCGTTGGATGAGATCCAACGGCGTACGTTGCAAGTCCGCAAATTCCTTCTCTAAGATAGTCCTTAGTAGATCACTATTGTATATATATATATATATATATATATATATATATATATATGTGTGTGTGTGTGTGTGTGTGTGTGTGATCTCTTGAGGACTCCCTCACGGATCCCTCCGTGCGGACCACCTCTGTTTTTTACTTTTCGGACCAAATTTCGACGATCCGAATCGCCCAATGTGTTTAAAACGTGTTTTCCAAGGAAGACGTAAGGAATCGCAAAAAAAAAAATACCCGAAAGAGCTTCATCTGAGCAGTTTTTTATACTAACCATACATATACAGTTTATCGGAAACTGCTCAGATGAAGGCCTTTTCGAGTTTTTTTTTTTTAGCAATTCCTAACGGTGACTCTTAAAAACACGTTTTAAACACATTGAGCGGTTTGGATTGTCAAGATTCGACCTTGATCCATGAGGTCCTCATGGAATTTCTGTGAGGGAGCCCTCATTAGATCATGATTATATATCAATCATGATCTCCTAAGGACTCCCTCACGGATCTCCTCTGTGAGGACCACCCCTTTTTTTAATTTTTCGGACCAAATTTCAACGATCCGAACCACTCAATGTGTTTAAAACATGTTTTCCAAGGCCAACACGAGTAATCACCAAAAAAAAATTACCCGAAAGGGCTTCATGCCTTCATCTGAGCAGTTTTTTCACAATAACCGTACATATATAGTTTATCAAAAAATGCCCGAATGAAGTCCCCCCGGGTATTTGTTTTTGGCGATTCCTCGCGGTGACCCTTAAAAACACGTTTTAAACACATTGAGCGATTTGGATCGTCGAGATTCGACCTCGATCCATGAGGTCCTCACGGAATTTCCGTGAGGGAGTCCTCATTTGATCATGATTCTATATATATGTATATCAAAAGAGAGAAGGAGGGAGAGAGTGTGAGATCATGAGATATGGGACACACGTGTCTCCAAGTGTCTCCATGGGACACAATGACCTCTGGAAGTGTCGGTGCTACATAGGATAATACTAACTTATAAACTTGAGGGCAAAATTGTTATTTTGAAGCCAGTGCAGGAGATACAACTCCCTCTTTTATAATAGTAGAGATAAACTACTCCATCATCCACTGGTTTGTATAAAAGTACTACTCCACTATAAAACTTGGGGAGTGATATAAGCTTTGCACAGACCATATACCTGCCCACCAACTTGCCCATACCCATACATAGACACAAATTAATTAATACATGTATATCCGTATGGAGAGATAGATACTATTAAGATGTGTTTTTGTTTTCTTTTTTTAGGTCACGGTCAGGGGTTTTCGAATCGGTTTACGCACACTTCGAACATTCCACACCGGGGCTAGGGGTTTTATAATAGGTTTATTTATTGCGACATGACTCGAAGAAATTGTCAAATTTCAAACTCTAAGATGTAAAGATGTCTCTGTTTACAACTTATTCTTATTTGCCAATTGAGCTGCATGAGACAGTGTTCCCCAAAACTTGAAGAACCAAGGCAATGATGATGTTATCCATTTCTCATTTGACAGGTTCGTTGTGGCCGAGGAAAATAATGCAAAACTATGCATTTTGTTTGGTGACTCAGTTGATAATGTTATTTAATGATGATGCTTTGTAATTTTTATTTTCCCTCAGTGGCTTGTCCTCTTCTCAGTTGCAGCTGAGCTGAGAATCAAAGATTCGTCCGTAAAAAATAAAAAAAAATAAAAAAATCAAAGAGAAAAAGTATCTGTCAAATTATAAATTACAACTAAAAGGATAAGTTTTTATCAAATAGTATAAAAGCCCAATACAATTCTTTACAATCTTTTATTAGGTTCCCTATCATAGTCTAGTTTCCAACTTGACCACCATGTGAATAATAGTTATGTGCGTAAGAGATTTTGAAGAATCATAATTAATTAGATAGTTGAAATAATAACATTTTTCTACAAATCATGATTGTACCAAATGATACTCTAATTACAAGAAACTTATCGGAAAGATAAAATATCATCAATTATGAACAATAAACAAATGGAGTAGCATATAAGTGTTCAGAAAAAAAAAAGAAAAAAAACACTAAACTAGAAATCAAATCAAGACCTTTACATAGTCTTCATTACACAACAAAGGAAATCAACATGAAGAAGTCATACTTGGAATAACCATAATAAATCTACTATAGAAAATATATCAAAAACAATTAAATTTACTAAGTAGCATTTACATTAATAATTACTCGTTAGGACGTCCACACTCCATTATAAATTTTAGAGGAACAATTTACAATCACATAAACCTGAAGGAATTCTTTGTAATTAGAAGAAATTCAAAGTGAAACAAATAAAAAACCTGAAGGACAAAATTAAAACAAATAAATATATACACTTTTATTTTGATAGGTAAGATATTTACATTGTTCTGTGTTGGTAAACCAACATTCGGTTTATATATGCACATCTATACAAGTAAGATATACACACACAACTACAGAGATATATACATCGAATATATACCATTACACACACACACACACACAGATATATACACTTTGAGACACTTGTGTCCCATATCTACACTCTGACTCTCACGATCTCACTCTCTCTCCCTCCTTCTCTCTTGATAATTATATATATATGATCTCTTGAGGACTCCCTCACGGATCCCTCCAAGCGAACCACCTCTGTTTTCGACTTTTCGGACCAAATTTCGACGATCCCAAACCGCTCAATGTGTTTAAAACGTGTTTTCCAAGGCCACCGTGAGGAATCGCCAAAAACAATTACCCGGAAGAGCTTTATCCGAGCAGTTTTTCATACTAACCGTACATATGCAGTTTATCGAAAACTGCTCAGATGAAGCCCATTTAGGGTTTTTTTTTTTAGCAATTCCTCACGGTGACCCTTAAAAACACGTTTTAAACACATTGAGCGGTTCGGATAGTCAAGATTCGACCTTGATCCATGAGGTCCTCACGGAATTTCCGTGAGGGAGTCCTCATTAGATCATGATTATATATCAATCATGATCTCCTAAGGACTCTCTCACGGATCTCTTCCATGAGGACCACCCCTTTTTTGATTTTTTGGACCAAATTTCGATGATCCGAACCACTCAATGTGTTTAAAACACGTTTTCCAAGGCCAACGCGAGGAATCACCAAATAAAAATTACCCGAAAGGGCTTCATCCGAGCAGTTTTTCACAATAACTGTACATAATATAGTTTATCGAAAAATGCTCGAATGAAGCCCTTCCAGATTTTTTTTTTTTTGGGGCGATTCCTCGCGCTGACCCTTAAAAACACGTTTTAAACACATTGAGCGATTTGGATCGTCGAGATTCGACCTCGATCCATGAGGTCCTCATGGAATTTCCGTGAGGGAGTCCTCCTTTGATCATGATTCTATATATGTATATCAAGAGAGTGAAGGAGGGAGAGAGTGTGAGATCGTGAGATATGAGACATGCGTGTCTCCAAGTGTCCCCATGGGACACAATGACCTCTGGAAGTGTCGGTGCTACAAGGGTAATACTAACTTAGAAACTTGAGAGCAAAATTGTTATTCTGAAGCCAGTGCAGGAGATACAACTCCCTCTTTTATAATAGTAGATAGAGATAAACTACTCCATCATCCACTGGTTTGTATAAAAGTACTACTTCATTATAAAACTTGGGGAGTGATATAAGCTTTGCACAGACCATATACCTGCCCACCAACTTGCCCATACCCATACATAGACACAAATTAATTACTAATACATGTACGTGGGTGATCTCCTAAGGACTCCCTTGGAAGAATTTGGTGCGGACCTCACCATTCCGGATCAAATTTTGACGATCCGAACCGCTCAATGTTTTTAAAATGCGTTTTCCAAGGTCCATGCGGGAAATCTTCAAAAAAAAAATACCCGGAAGGGCTTGATCCAAACAGTTTTCGATAAAATTGTACATATGTATAGTTTTATCGAAAACTGTTTGGATCAAGCCCTTCCGGGTTTTTTTTTTTGAAGATTTCCCCAAGCCCCTTAAAAATGCATTTTAAAAACATTGAGCGGTTCGGATCGTCAAAATTTGATCCGGAAAGTTGAAAAATGGCTTGGTCCGCACCAAATTTTGTATAAGGGAGTTCTTAGGAGATCGGCTTCCAATACATGTATATCCGCATGAAGAGATAGATACTGGAGTATTAAGATGTGCTTTTTCTTTTCTTTTTTTTTAGTTTGACGGTCAGGAGTTTTCGAATCGGTTTACACGCACTTCGAATATTTCACGACTAGGGTTTTATAATAGATTTTTTTATTGCGACATGACTCCAAGAAATTGTCAAATTTCAAACTCCAAGATGTAAAAATGTTGTTTACAACTTATTCTTATTTGCCAATTGAGCTGCATGAGACGGTGTTCCCCAAAACTTGAAGAACCAAGGCAATGATTATCCATTTCTCATTTGACAGATTCGTTGTAGCAGAGGAAAATAATGAAAACTATGCATTTGGTTTGGTGACTCAGTTGATAATGTTATTTAATGATGATGCTTTTTAATTTTTCCCCTTGTTTCTTTTCCCTCAGTGGCTTGTCCTCTTCTCAGTTGCAGCTGAGCTGAGAATCAAAGATTCGTCCATAAAAAATTAAAAAAAATTAAAAAAAAAGAGAAAAAATTGATGCTGATACACTCATTGGCAACTGTAGCGGCCGGGGTGCACAAGGGTCACGTTCCTTCCCCCGAGGGTGGGGGGTCCTGTGGACTGCCCTCCCAAATATCCCACCGAGGGGGATGATTATCTCACCGAGGGGCGGCGAATATCACACCACGTACCCTCGGCAGGGCCTGCCCCAGGGAGCGCCGGGGATGCCCTTCAGTGCTGTTCCCGAGGACCCCCGGGACGAGTCGAATGACCTCGGTACCGGGGGGACGGGTCGCGTCGGCTGTCAGGGGCTCGATCGAGGCACCCCTGACAGTCTGAGCAACTCGTCAAGTGGACTCAACTACCCACCTGCATCGTATTTATGGCAAGCCACCAACCCTGCAACCTACGCCTGCAGGGGGTGGGGGATTTGACTGACAGGGACATCAATGGCACGTGACGACTCTGGGGAGCGTCCGAGGCGCCGAACGGGGGACGTGCGTCAATCCCTGCATTCAATGCGATGTTGTCAACAGGGCGCATGAGGCCCCGAGGGGCCGTGCGGGACACGCGCCCCCACGGCTATAAATATGCCTCTCCTCCCCCCGATACAAGGATCGTCGACACACAACTCTCTCTCTCTACATTTGGCCCTAAACTGCATTCTCTCTCTAGTTCTCCACTATACTTCTCCTTTAGTCGCTGACTTACCCGTCGGAGTACCTTCCCGGACCACCATCGTCCGGGCTAGGTACTAACGTGGTTGCTCTCTTGTGCAGGTCCCACTCCGGTGTACCCCAACAGCTCCGGTACCCCTCTCTGACGAGTCCCTAGGGACCAAGTGAGGTTCAGTCCAGCTCCTCCCCCCCTCAGTGCAGTTCCAAACGGGCAAAGAGGTCAGTCCGGTGAAGAGCTCTCCCACAGCAACAGTGATTCAACTTCTAATTAATGTACATAAAATGGCTGATGTCTCAGTAAGATTTTTTTATTTCAATTAGAAAAATAGTTCTATAAACTAAAAGCACCGGCCATGAACTCTCTTGCAGTTTCTCCTTTAGCTTATGGCATGATCTCTCTCTGTTTGAAGTTCTTATTTTGCTAAAATAAAAGGGAAAAGAGTCGCACGAATTCGGGATCTGCTTTTATTTTGTTTACTGGGGATTTGATTTTTGTATTAGCATTTCGTTTTGATAAAACCGGAAAAAAATGAAGAGAAATTAGATACAAAAATATTAACGAAATATCACATGTAAAATATTGATGTCAAAAATGAAACTTACGAAGTAAAAGTTCATAATTCAAGACGGGTCATGCATGTCACAGCCTCACAAGTGTGGAGCTACCAGGTACCAGATGTTCATTCTCTTTTAACGAGATGGAACAAAATTAAATTCCCTATTCAACCTAGAATTGCAAGAAAAAAAATAAAAAATATATATATTTTTATAGTAATTCCAAGATAAGGTATCCAACACGTAAGATAAAAAAAATAAGGGGCACTTAAATAATGATCTTTTTAGTCACTTGAAATTAGAAAATCATCCTGATCCTATTTAGGAGTTATGTTTCCATCCCAAGATTCAAAAAAACCCTAAAATGCCCTTTATCTATATATAATTATATAACTGTAATATTTTAAGGTATTGAGGACTAAATTTAAAATTGCATATATGGGGGTGGGTGGTGGACCATTTTCTAATTTATGAGGTCCTATACTGTAATTACGGGATTGGGATAAAACCCAATCCCTATTATCACGTTCAAAAATGATAGATACACTCCCTCTCCAACCACTCCCCACCACTCCCCCTCTCACATGTGGTGGGTCCCACCACATGTGAGAGGGGGAGTGGTGGGGAGTGGTTGGGAGGGAGTGTATGTATATTATCGTTCACCAGAATCACCATCGTCCTCGTCCTTCAACCTCAATCTTCTTCAGAAATCCCAGACATCACGCACCCAGAAATCTCAAATACCACTCATCCATCCCACCTTCTATGTCGTCCCGATGAAATCAGTCCTGGACTCCTCGCCGTCCTGACATATTAAGGTCAGTTTTTTGGTCATTTCACTACCAAACTCTTCGTTTTTTCTAGTTCTGAAAATTATTAGATTGTCTTGGTCATGCATTGATTGATTAAATGTTTGCTTCGTTTGTGAGTTAATTAGAAAGAACTTGTTGTGAAAGGACCAAGACAGTCTAATTTGTTTTTACAGAGGACCAAGACAATCCATTCCACCTTCTATGCTTGCTTCGGTTTAACAGTAATTAACTAATTCGTTGGGTTTTTGTGGGATTTTGTGGGTTTTACAGTAATTGCTTCGTTTCTTGAATTATGAGTTTTCTAGATTTATTTGTGATTGGTGAAGTCCCTTACACGCAGATCATCACAAAAAGGGAGGTCGCATTTCTGTTTGTGTCCATCGGCAATTGTTCGGAAAACCTCGATTTAGCACAATGGCACGACATAGTGAGTTTTTTGGTGAAACTATCCCATGTTTTTTTTTTTAAATCCGTCTTTGTTTTTGTTTTTATGCTGTTACTCGAGTTTTCGTTGGAAGATCATATCAGTAGTACTTACACTTTTTGCCATATCCTTACTTTTCTTTTTCCTCAATTGCACTAAAAAATTTGTTTCGATCGGTAAATTTCTTGGCTGCTATACCCAACTGATTTCAAGTTTTCAGATGGATAAATGGTGACCAAAGATTACTAATCTATTCTCCACATGCCATCATTTCTACAAGAAATCTACTGCCCCCCTAAGTTTTTCTTTAGTCCTGATCAGGAGAGTATATATTTTCTTTATTTGTGTGTAATTCAAAGTGTTAGAGTCGGAGTCGGCTTATGCGCAACTCGGCTATTTGTCATGAGATTTGTTGATTATGAGATTTGTTATGGTTTAGTGATACATTAGGTTAGGAAGTTATGGTAAATAATGTGGGATTGTTGAGATTTGGATTTATCAAGTCTCACAACCCCAATTCTAGTTTTTTTTACCATTCTAGTGAGCCTACATTACCTGTGATCATCATCTAGTGCAGTCTATCTGTGGAACCTATTTGTCAGTGTTTTTAATTTTTCTTTTTTTGTAACTGCAAAGTAGTGGAACATTAGTTAAATAATGTGTTATTCCATAAATATAATTCATGGCAAATTGTGATATTTATTTTTTCATGGTAAATAGTTTTAATGGTAAAAACTAGTATGGCAGAATTTAATCATGGTGTTTTATATTGTTTCAGGTATTACGCCAGTTAGAAAATCTTCTTTACGGTTGACTCCACGTGTTAAAACAACAAAAGTGAGGAAACGAAAAACCTTCGACCAGTCCCGCAACTCAACGTTCAAAATCATCGAAGAAACAAAGGGAGGCGGATGCCACTATGGCTGGGAGGGTTGAGGAAAAGGAAGCCAACTATGAAGAAAAAGACGTGACACCATATAGGAGTAGCCTTGGTGGAATTATCAGTTTGATAGAGGAACTAAAGTTGAGAGATTGTCACAAAGACATCCTGAAAAAAACACCATTTTGGGAATTGTTCAATGCTATCATCGAGGGTAAGGTCAGTGCGAACCATTGTAGGAAGAGTGATAAATTAATTCAAAGGATAATCCGGGCGTATGATCCTGCTAAACGAAAATTCAGATTGGGCCCTGAGCTTGTAGAACTTACTTGTGGTGACATGAGGAATATTTTTGGGGTGACTGGCGGCAATGAAGAGTTTTTTCTAAAGAATGGTAGCAGAAACAGAGTGAAAATGGTGAAGAGACGGAAATGGGAGCTTATGAGGCTGAATTCTTCGGAAATCAGGCGCCTGTCCAAGTTGTATGTTGACGGGGAGTCAGATGAGGATATCAAGGATGTTGCTATTCTGCTTTGCTTGTACTTGTGTCACACATTTTTGTTTCCTACTGGAACGACGGCAAAATGGGTGTATTTAGAACGCATTGAGGACATAGACCGGTTAAATGGGTATAATTGGTGCGTCGCAATCGTAAATGGAGTATTGGCATCTATCGAGAAGCATCATAGTGAGCCTTGGAAGTGTACTGGATGTGTTATGGCGCTTCTGGTAATAACTCCCTCCTTGAATATGTCCTATGTTGACATTTGTTTTCTAATATTAATTGGATCAACGTTATGTTTGCAGTACTGGTTGTGCGAGCACACCAATCTTGTGACTCCACAATTACCACACAGTAGTCCTGCGTTTTTTAAGTGGAGTATCCCGACGCTGGCTAAAAAGTTTGATACGGTGGCGTTGGAGGACCTTAAACAATCTCAGGTGTGTTCTTAAATATTTTACTCCAATTTTTTTCATGATCATGATGGTTAAATTTTGAAAATGCTATGCTTACTGGTCCTTATATGGTAGATATTAGATTCATATAGTGTATGTGAATTACCACAACTGAACTAAGGTAATTCATGGTTAAAAATAAAACATGGTAAAAAAGGGAACACATAAGGCAAACATGGTAAAATACTTGTCAGCTTGTGCATGGTGCTTTGCTAATGTAATGAAAGTCACCAAATTTTGGAGAGTATATATTTTCTTTATTTGTGTGTAATTCAAAGTGTTAGAGTCGGAATCGGCTTATGCGCAACTCGGCTATTTGTCATGAGATTTGTTGATTATGAGATTTGTTATGGTTTAGTGATACATTAGGTTAGGAAGTTATGGTAAATAATGTGGGATTGTTGAGATTTGGATTTATCAAGTCTCATAACCCCAATTCTAGTTTTTTTTACCATTCTAGTGAGCCTACATTACCTGTGATCATCATCTAGTGCAGTCTATCTGTGGAACCTATTTGTCAGTGTTTTTAATTTTTCTTTTTTTGTAACTGCAAAGTAGTGGAACATTAGTTAAATAATGTGTTATTCCATAAATATAATTCATGGCAAATTGTGATATTTATTTTTTCATGGTAAATAGTTTTAATGGTAAAAACTAGTATGGCAGAATTTAATCATGGTGTTTTATATTGTTTCAGGTATTACGCCAGTTAGAAAATCTTCTTTACGGTTGACTCCACGTGTTAAAACAACAAAAGTGAGGAAACAAAAACCTTCGACCAGTCCCGCAACTCAACGTTCAAAATCATCGAAGAAACAAAGGGAGGCGGATGCCACTATGGCTGGGAGGGTTGAGGAAAAGGAAGCCAACTATGAAGAAAAAGACGTGACACCATATAGGAGTAGCCTTGGTGGAATTATCAGTTTGATAGAGGAACTAAAGTTGAGAGATTGTCACAAAGACATCCTGAAAAAAACACCATTTTGGGAATTGTTCAATGCTATCATCGAGGGTAAGGTCAGTGCGAACCATTGTAGGAAGAGTGATAAATTAATTCAAAGGATAATCCGGGCGTATGATCCTGCTAAACGAAAATTCAGATTGGGCCCTGAGCTTGTAGAACTTACTTGTGGTGACATGAGGAATATTTTTGGGGTGACTGGCGGCAATGAAGAGTTTTTTCTAAAGAATGGTAGCAGAAACAGAGTGAAAATGGTGAAGAGACGGAAATGGGAGCTTATGAGGCTGAATTCTCCGGAAATCAGGCGCCTGTCCAAGTTGTATGTTGACGGGGAGTCAGATGAGGATATCAAGGATGTTGCTATTCTGCTTTGCTTGTACTTGTGTCACACATTTTTGTTTCCTACTGGAACGACGGCAAAATGGGTGTATTTAGAACGCATTGAGGACATAGACCGGTTAAATGGGTATAATTGGTGCGTCGCAATCGTAAATGGAGTATTGGCATCTATCGAGAAGCATCATAGTGAGCCTTGGAAGTGTACTGGATGTGTTATGGCGCTTCTGGTAATAACTCCCTCCTTGAATATGTCCTATGTTGACATTTGTTTTCTAATATTAATTGGATCAACGTTATGTTTGCAGTACTGGTTGTGCGAGCACACCAATCTTGTGACTCCACAATTACCACACAGTAGTCTGCGTTTTTAAGTGGAGTATCCCGACGCTGGCTAAAAAGTTTGATACGGTGGCGTTGGAGGACCTTAAACAATCTCAGGTGTGTTTTTTGCTTTTTCAAAAAAAACAATCTCAGGTGTGTTCTTAAATATTTTACTCCAATTTTTTTCATGATCATGATGGTTAAATTTTGAAAATGCTATGCTTACTAGTCCTTATATGGTAGATATTAGATTCATATAGTGTATGTGAATTACCACAACTGAACTAAGGTAATTCATGGTTAAAAATAAAACATGGTAAAAAAGGGAACACATAAGGCAAACATGGTAAAATACTTGTCAGCTTGTGCATGGTGCTTTGCTAATGTAATGAAAGTCACCAAATTTTGGAGAGTATATATTTTCTTTATTTGTGTGTAATTCAAAGTGTTAGAGTCGGAATCGGCTTATGCGCAACTCGGCTATTTGTCATGAGATTTGTTGATTATGAGATTTGTTATGGTTTAGTGATACATTAGGTTAGGAAGTTATGGTAAATAATGTGGGATTGTTGAGATTTGGATTTATCAAGTCTCATAACCCCAATTCTAGTTTTTTTTACCATTCTAGTGAGCCTACATTACCTGTGATCATCATCTAGTGCAGTCTATCTGTGGAACCTATTTGTCAGTGTTTTTAATTTTTCTTTTTTTGTAACTGCAAAGTAGTGGAACATTAGTTAAATAATGTGTTATTCCATAAATATAATTCATGGCAAATTGTGATATTTATTTTTTCATGGTAAATAGCAAATGGTAAAAACTAGTATGGCGAGAATTTAATCATGGTGTTTTATATTGTTTCGGTATTATTACTTGAGTTAGAAAATCTTCTTTACGGTTGACTCCACGTGTTAAAACAACAAAAGTGAGGAAACAAAAACCTTCGACCGATCCCGCAACTCAACGTTCAAAATCATCGAAGAAACAAAGGGAGGCGGATGCCACTATGGTCATTTGGGAGGGTTGAGGAAAAGGAAGCCAACTATGAAGAAAAGACGTGACACCATATAGGAGTAGCCTTGGTGGAATTATCAGTTTGATAGAGGAACTAAAGTTGAGAGATTGTCACAAAGACATCCTGAAAAAAACACCATTTTGGGAATTGTTCAATGCTATCATCGAGGGTAAGGTCAGTGCGAACCATTGTAGGAAGAGTGATAAATTAATTCAAAGGATAATCCGGGCGTATGATCCTGCTAAACGAAAATTCAGATTGGGCCCTGAGCTTGTAGAACTTACTTGTGGTGACATGAGGAATATTTTTGGGGTGAGTGGCGGCAATGAAGAGTTTTTTCTAAAGAATGGTAGCAGAAACAGAGTGAAAATGGTGAAGAGACGGAAATGGGAGCTTATGAGGCTGAATTCTCCGGAAATCAGGCGCCTGTCCAAGTTGTATGTTGACGGGGAGTCAGATGAGGATATCAAGGATGTTGCTATTCTGCTTTGCTTGTACTTGTGTCACACATTTTTGTTTCCTACTGGAACGACGGCAAAATGGGTGTATTTAGAACGCATTGAGGACATAGACCGGTTAAATGGGTATAATTGGTGCGTCGCAATCGTAAATGGAGTATTGGCATCTATCGAGAAGCATCATAGTGAGCCTTGGAAGTGTACTGGATGTGTTATGGCGCTTCTGGTAATAACTCCCTCCTTGAATATGTCCTATGTTGACATTTGTTTTCTAATATTAATTGGATCAACGTTATGTTTGCAGTACTGGTTGTGCGAGCACACCAATCTTGTGACTCCACAATTACCACACAGTAGTCCTGCGTTTTTTAAGTGGAGTATCCCGACGCTGGCTAAAAAGTTTGATACGGTGGCGTTGGAGGACCTTAAACAATCTCAGGTGTGTTTTTTGCTTTTTCAAAAAAAACAATCTCAGGTGTGTTCTTAAATATTTTACTCCAATTTTTTTCATGATCATGATGGTTAAATTTTGAAAATGCTATGCTTACTAGTCCTTATATGGTAGATATTAGATTCATATAGTGTATGTGAATTACCACAACTGAACTAAGGTAATTCATGGTTAAAAATAAAACATGGTAAAAAAGGGAACACATAAGGCAAACATGGTAAAATACTTGTCAGCTTGTGCATGGTGCTTTGCTAATGTAATGAAAGTCACCAAATTTTGGAGAGTATATATTTTCTTTAGTCCTGATCAGGAGAGTATATATTTTCTTTATTTGTGTGTAATTCAAAGTGTTAGAGTCGGAGTCGGCTTATGCGCAACTCGGCTATTTGTCATGAGATTTGTTTATTATGAGATTTGTTATGGTTTAGTGATACATTAGGTTAGGAAGTTATGGTAAATAATGTGGGATTGTTAAGATTTGGATTTATCAAGTTTCACAACCCCAATTCTAGTTTTTTTTTACCATTCTAGTGAGCCTACATTACCTGTGATCATCATCTAGTGCAGTCTATCTGTGGAACCTATTTGTCAGTGTTTTTAATTTTTCTTTTTTTGTAACTGCAAAGTAGTGGAACATTAGTTAAATAATGTGTTATTCCATAAATATAATTCATGGCAAATTGTGATATTTATTTTTTCATGGTAAATAGTTTTAATGGTAAAAACTAGTATGGCAGAATTTAATCATGGTGTTTTATATTGTTTCAAGTATTACGCCAGTTAGAAAATCTTCTTTACGGTTGACTCCACGTGTTAAAACAACAAAAGTGAGGAAACGAAAACCTTCGACCAGTCCCGCAACTCAACGTTCAAAATCATCGAAGAAACAAAGGGAGGCGGATGCCACTATGGCTGGGAGGGTTGAGGAAAAGGAAGCCAGCTATGAAGAAAAAGACGTGACACCATATAGGAGTAGCCTTGGTGGAATTATCAGTTTGATAGAGGAACTAAAGTTGAGAGATTGTCACAAAGACATCCTGAAAAAAACACCATTTTGGGAATTGTTCAATGCTATCATCGAGTGTAAGGTCAGTGCGAACCATTGTAGGAAGAGTGATAAATTAATTCAAAGGATAATCCGGGCGTATGATCCTGCTAAACGAAAATTCAGATTGGGCCCTGAGCTTGTAGAACTTACTTGTGGTGACATGAGGAATATTTTTGGGGTGAGTGGCGGCAATGAAGAATTTTTTCTAAAGAATGGTAGCAGAAACAGAGTGAAAATGGTGAAGAGACGGAAATGGGAGCTTATGAGGTTGAATTCTCCGGAAATCAGGCGCCTGTCCAAGTTGTATGTTGACGGGGAGTCAGATGAGGATATCAAGGATGTTGTTATTCTGCTTTGCTTGTACTTGTGTCACACATTTTTGTTTCCTACTGGAACGACGGCAAAATGGGTGTATTTAGAACGCATTGAGGACATAGACCGGTTAAATGGGTATAATTGGTGCGTCGCAGTCGTAAATGGAGTATTGGCATCTATCGAGAAGCATCATAGTGAGCCTTGGAAGTGTACTGGATGTGTTATGGCGCTTATGGTAATAACTCCCTCCTTGAATATGTCCTATGTTGACATTTGTTTTCTAATATTAATTGGATCAACGTTATGTTTGCAGTACTGGTTGTGCGAGCACACCAATCTTGTGACTCCACAATTACCACACAGTAGTCCTGCGTTTTTTAAGTGGAGTATCCCGACGCTGGCTAAAAAGTTTGATACGGTGGCGTTGGAGGACCTTAAACAATCTCAGGTGTGTTCTTACATATTTTACTCCAATTTTTTCATGATCATGATGGTTAAATTTTGAAAATGCTATGCTTATTGGTCCTTATATGGTAGATATTAGATTCATATAGTGTATGTGAATTACCACAACTGAACTAAGGTAATTCATGGTTAAAAATAAAACATGGTAAAAAAGGGAACACATAAGGCAAACATGGTAAAATACTTGTCAGCTTGTGCATGGTGCTTTGGTAATGTAATGAAAGTCACCAAATTTTGGACGGATTATGGGTCATTCTTGTAATTGTATTTGATAATTCATCAATTACTTGATCACATGTTTAACTGACATGTATATGCAGGTTATTGTTGAGCCTACATATTATATGGTCCAATTAGTTACCGAAACGGCAAGAGATGGCGCGTGTGCTCCCAAAAATGTTACACTATCGGATACCCTACTGTGTTGTGATGAAATGGTATCAAACTCTTCGTGTAGTATTGAAAATGAGACACCTGAAGGCTATTACAACGCAGACAACGACCGCGGGGGCTGTGGTAATGAAAGTTCAGCAACCCCAACACACAAGCATGTGGACAGTTATTTTGGGATGGGCATATCGTTGGATGATTGTGCAAGGATTGGTAAGGAAGCCGAGGGTGTTGAGGACAACAATCTGTCACGGGCTGGTGAAGGACAAACAAGTGAAATTGAAACTCTTCGAGACAAGATATCGCTGCTAATAGCCCAGGCAAGAAAAAAGGAAATTAAGCACACGAGGAAAATGGAAATGAAAGATACTGATATTGCAATGAAAGATGCTGAGATTGCTAGGCTGAACGACTACATCCTACATCTCCTCGATGAGAATGGTCGGTTAGCTGATGAGTTAGATGAGCCAATAGTTCATGCAATCACACAACAGATTACGGGAAATGTTGATGAGGTCACAACTGTAAAGACAACAAATAATGAAGAAAAGGAATATAGGAAGATGCAAATGAAAAAGAAACGGTTCGTTCAATGGTCCTTAGAAATGACAGACATAGTCTTCCAGGTCATCGTCGTTGTCCAACATAGTCTCCAGGTCATCTTCCAGCCCGGCCCTTTCGGCATTGGCAAACATAGTCTCCAGGTCATCGTCATTGTCCAACATCAAGTTTTCATCATCACCGAGAGAGTAGTTCAAAATGACAGAGTCCGGATCAACATAACTGCACCTGTCACATATCTTCTTAACCACCTGTTCGAAATTCCAACCTTGATTTATACGGATGGCAGCAAACTTGTCAGCAAATCGACACACCAATAGCAGATCACTCGAAGCCATAATAAAGATATACAAATCTGCAATAGAAATAAATTATTAACCTCAAATTGATTAAACTCCATATTACAAGGAATAAAACGAAATGGAGTGTACTCATGAAGTTTTCACACTCATGGTAAATATGATCATAACAAACCATCGATATGGTAAATTTGAACAAATAATAAACTGCCACCATGAGAAATTGATCATGGTAAAAATCAGATACGTGATTTTTCATGGTAAATACATTCAAAGAGCATGTTAAACCATAAAAAACAAGAACAAGATTAAAGCAAATGAAACATAATGGAATGTATGCATGAAGTTTTCCATTCGTGATAAAAATGAGAAAATGATCATGATAAACAATCGATATGGTAAATCTGTGCAAATGATACGTATAATGAAGTGAGAAATATAACAAGTGATTGAACAAGTGTAAAACACCGGTAACAATGATAATGGAAACATACTGAGTTATGCCGAAATGATGGACCGAACACACCAACTTCCCAAAAATGTTTTACTCTCCAAACACTTTAATTTGGAACGTGACAACACAAGATGGTTAAGATGAAGATGAATAGAAGATGATTTACTGTGTCTGTGATTTTAGGATGGAAATGCATGCTTATATAACAATTTGTGAAGATGGGGTAACCACTTTCCCATTAACACCGAAACATGGGTAACCATTTACCACCACAGCACTACCCCTCTTTTTCAAACATCCCAAATATTTCAGTAAACTTCATCCCCTTTTTCAAACTTCCCTAAAATTTCGGTAAACTTCATCCCCTTTTTGAACTTCATCTGATCTGTTGAAACAATATTCATCCCTCTTTTGAATTTCAAAAATTACTTTCATCCTCTAATATTTTCATCCTCTAATATATTAATATATATAGGAAGGGTAATAAGGGTAAATCACATTACGAGAGGATGCAAACATATTTCTATAAATAATGGGGGATGGAAATCTAAGTTGCACCCAAAAATCGGATGGATATTTCATTACCTCAAAAATTAATAATAATAAAAAAACCGCGTAAGATTCAAATAATTCACCCGTAGTTATTGGTGAATTTCAAATTGGTCCTCAAAGTTTTAATTGAGTTAATTTAGTCTTCAAAAAATAACTCAAATATCAATTAGTCCTGAGTTAATTTAGTCTTCAAAAAATAAATCAAATTTCAATTAGTCCTCAGAATATTATTTGAGTCAATTTAGTCCTTGAAGTATTCGACCTGTGTCAATTAAGTCCTTTGAAAAAATAGCTGTAAAATTATAAATTACAACTAAAAGGACAAGTTTTTATCAAATAGTATAAAAGCCCAATACAATTCTTTACAATCTTTTATTAGGTTCCCTATCATAGTCTAGTTTCCAACTTGACCATGTGAATAATAGTTATGTGTGTAAGAGATTTTGAAGAATCATAATTAGATAGTTGAAATAATAACATTTTTCTACAAATCATGATTGTACCAAATGATACTCCAATTACAAGAAACTTATCGGAAAGATAAAATATCATCAATTATAAACAATAAACAAATGGAGTAGCATATAAGTGTTTGGAAAAAAAAAAAAAAAAACTAAACTAGAAATCAAATCAGGACCTTTACATAGTCTTCATTACACAACAAAGGAAATCAACCTGTAGAAGTCATACTTGGAATAACCATAATAAATTTACTATAGAAAATATATAAAAAATAATTAAATTTACTAAGTAGAATTTACATAAATATTTACTAATTAGGACGTCCACACTCCATTATAAATTTTAGAGGAACAATTTACAATCACATAAACCTGAAGGAATTCTTTGTAATTAGAAGAAATTCAAAGTGAAACAAATCAAAAACCTGAAGGACAAAATTAAAACATTTAGCATGTAAGGACTAAATTGAAATTGACATGTAACTACAAGGATAAAAATTGGGACATCCAAAAAAGATAAGAATCAAATTGAAACCTACCTACAATTGTAGGGACAAAACTAGTAGATAAGAGCCCCCTCCCTCCGTCAACCGAAACTTGAGCACATGAACCAGATCAAAATAGTGCAATAGCGCCAACAACTGCTTTCATCCCTCACTTCAGCTCCACTGGTAAGACTCCATTATCTTCAAATCTATTCTCTCTTCCTCTCTCTCTTAAAAATATGCCCTTATTTCATCCTGTGAATCCCAAAAACACACTCTCCGCGCTACACGAACGGTCTTTCACTCATCTGTCAAGCTCTGAAACAAGTGATTCGATTGATACACTACTGATTCAGTTTGGAGTTTATTTATTTATTTATTTGTTTTCCGCTTTTGGATTATCGCTGATCATGTTAGAGCTGATGATTCTTTGATTGTGTTTTTTTAAGGACTATACTTTCTTTATTTTTTTTATTTTTATTTTTTGCTTAAACGTTTTGTTTACTGCTTGATTGGTTGTAATTTGTGGTAGTAACTGTGGCTTCGGACTGAAAATTTGGAAGAATGAAGCTGAGTCCGAGAGAGGTCGAGAAGCTTATGCTACACGATGCTGGATACCTTGCACAGAAGCGTCTTGCTCGCGGCCTAAGGCTCAATTACATTGAAGCTGTGGCACTCATAGCAACACAGGTACTGAAAATTTCAAATAATTATGATAGGGAGTAACAACTTTTTTGCATTGCTACAGCTACATTGATGATTTACCTGCTGTCGGAGCATCTCTAACCCACCCTCCATATCCCTATTTCTTCCCCCAAATCTACTTTTTGAATCCTCTATTTCACCTTTTAACTTCTATTTTACCTTTATGAGGAAGGGTTCATGGAAGACTTCGTTCATCTCCATAAGAGGATGGGTCGGAGTTGCTCTCCCTCCATATTTGAAGAAATGGAGAGTGGGTTGGAGATGCCTAAGCGTCTGGCTGTTTGAAATGGATTTGAATTCAATTATTAATATGACTTATTTCTTTTCGTCATTAACTTGACATTTATTACTGATATGAGAGTATGAGATTGAAGAAGCTGGTGAGCTTGTTTGTCTTTAAAATTTGGGTAGCACTCTTGCTTCTAAGTCTGTGCTGATTTCTGGAAAAGCACTAAAGAGATTATCCAAAATGTCCCTTGATATGGTGGCATATCGAAACAGACCCATTTAGCGTGGCCAAGTATTGTGTTGAAGTTTTGTGGAGTGTGAGTTGCATACAAAAACCATGCTGTTCTGGAACTTGATGTTTTATGTCCTTACGAGTTTTGTTCTTTTTCGTAGATTTTGGAATTTGTTCGTGATGGTGATAAGACAGTGGCAGAGTTGATGGACCTTGGGAGACAGTTGATAGGAAGGTACGATCTCTATTGTGAAAAAAAAAAAAAAAAAGATTCTTATTTGTACCATATTAGTTCTGTTATCGTTTCTGCCATAATACTGACTATTGATTTGTAATTCAAATATTGCATCTGGACGTATGAAGTTAATAGCTCTTGAAACAAATGAAAGACGTAAAGTCATCTTTGTTCCTGAATATTTGATGTTGAGAGTTTGACACACCCAGCCAAGAACAAGAAGAGCAAGCATATGATGACCCAAAAAATTGTGCTTTCAAAATAAGAGATGAAAGGGCAGTGGATTTCAAAATTCTGACACCTATTAGAACGTTTTTACATCAACTATTAAGTTTTGTGAGGTTCACTGATCTTAATGTACAAGGGTATGACTATACTAATCAAAAAACTGTCCAAGGGAATTGTTAGAGTTTGTCCCACATTGGTTAATTATAACCTCTAAAGCTAGCATATGAGCCTGGGCGGTCTCTCCACTCATTGCCAATTGGTTATGGGTTGGATGCTTTAACATGGTATCAGAGTTAGGCTTTCGGAGGATTTTGGACAATACTCTATTGGTTATTGCCCCGTTGTTTGTGCCATAAGTGCACCATGTTTCGTTATGATCCCAATGTTACGGATCTGTTGTTTACCTCTCCACTTGCGGCTCAGGGGTCGCAGGTGCGGGGGAGTGTTAAAGTTTGTCCCACATTGGTTAATTATAACCTCCAAATCCAGTATACGAGCCTGGGCAGCCTCTCCACTCATTGCCAATTCGTTTTGAGTTGGATGCTTTAACGGGAATGATGATACTTATCAAAACAATGTACAAGGGAATGATGATATTGAGTTTAACGTATAAATGTCCCAAGGTGCTCTAGCTTCGAGAGAACATTTCTATGGCGGGCTTATTTTTAGTTCCACAGCGTATTGAGGGATTAATACTCTGATCAGCCTTGCACTATGACCCTGCTTCATTTAACTTCTTCAATCATTTCTTTTGCCTGCAAAAAAGAACTGGTTAGAGGCAAACCGACCTACTGGGTGTGGCCGGAGTGCCCTCTGATGGTTGAGTAAGCAACAGAGCTAAATGACTTGGTTGATCGAACTCCACCAAGCTCAGGTAAGAAAGCTAATTGTAGCATCAGGAAGTAAGAGAGTAAAGAGAAAATATATAGCTTATAATGAAAGGACTGTGTGTCCCCTTTCTCCGTTGGCTTGCTGCTTCTATGTATAGGCCAAGATGAGACCTTAAACCAAGAAAGGTTAGTGGGCTAACCTTGGCACCAGATCATCATTGTCCTTTTTGGAGATCTTTTAAGTCCAGTATTGGTCAAACTCAAGTGGTTGTTCTGCGACAAGCTACTCCAGTGATTTGCTGATTTGACAGGTCGAAATAATCTGACTTGCATGCCTCCCCAATGGGTGATGGTTGCGATCACACTTGGACTCCGATTACTTTTCTGAGAGAGTTTGCTTCTTCTTGGCTGATAGCTTGGCCAAGGTCTCTGCTGGTTGGGCTCCTTGTGTTGGCTGCTCGCTCACTCTAAGTGCTGAGACTTGAGTATGAGCCTTGTACACTCTGTGCCAAGAGCTCATTTCCGTTGGACACTGCTAGTGCCGAGTCTTTTCTGGTCAGCAGTTGAGTGCCGATGCCATCTGCGAGGGGCATTGGTTGGGGCCATTCCTGCTGGCACTTCGGGATTAGGGTCATGTGTCACACTGCCATTTATTGCTTTGTCGTTGCCCTCTTGATTAACCTTGGCTGAAAAATTTAAAGATGTTTGTGGTTGAGAGTCTTTTTGATTTAGGAACTTTTTGGACATGTACCATGCTTTCTTAGGATTTGTTCTTCCTTATTGGCATCTAGAGGATCTGAACGTGAATTCTTTGTTAACAGGAGACAAGTTCTTCCAGCTGTTCCACACCTTGTGCATACTGTGCAGGTACTAACATAATGGATGTGGCGTATGGTTCTTCAGTCATTTTGCTGCAGATATATGCAACTAATGTTTTGAATCATCAATACATATGATAATGGCAAGCACATCTTGAATCTTCTTGTTGTTGGTATTGTTAATAGAACTGCTTCACTAAAATGCATTGCATCTTTTGCTTTATCTTATCATTCCCAAAATTAATTGCATTGATAATAGCATCATGATCTGTCGGATATCACGCTGTTTTGGATCAAAATTCTTTCATCTGTGAACTTATTTCCTATTTGCATAAAGTTGTCAGATTTTCAACTAACTTTTTCTGCCTTTTTTGTGTCCTTGTTTTTCATCCCCATTCTATTTTCCTTTCCATTTTCTTTCTTCCTGTGCCAATAAGTAATGCCACTCGCTTCCCAATTTGATTATCTTGGAAAATATCAGCTCTGGTAGTGATTGTACATTCAGGTTGAAGGGACCTTTCCTGATGGCACAAAGTTAATCACCATCCATGATCCAATAGTTAGAGAACATGGAAATCTGGAGCTAGCTTTCCATGGCACTTTTCTTCCAGGTAACAGTTTTTTGGTTTTAGGGTTCCTGAGCTTCATTTTTTTGTATACAGTCAATATACAGAGCTAAGGTCAAATGTGTAGAATGGAAACGGAAACCCAACAAATAAGAAGAATGCTAGAACAAAATGAGAGGTGGGGGTAACCAACTTCTAGGAGAGACATAATCGACTGCATTGATCTCGGTAGATACGCCACCCACGGAATTGATGCGGAATGCTGTTCTTCCCAAGGTTGTATGTCATTTTTTCAGCCTACTCAAGTCTAACCCATTTGGACCCCTTGAGGTTCTGACATGGAGCACTCAAATCCCAAAAACGCATAGTTTCGCCTCCAAAAACGACTTGTCCAGTCGGGGCACGCATCACCGTATTAATGATGATCGTTCTCACATTTTTATGATCTAGTTAAGATGAATGCTAAATACTTACATACTTCTCATGTTTTGGTGTCATACACTTCTACATATTTGCTTTATTTTCTTTCAGTGCCAAGCCTTTTTCATCTAACATAGGGGATAATTGTCTTTTTCAGATTGAGTTACAGAATTTGGGAATAAGATTCGGTCCTCCTTTGGCTTAAGCTTCATTCTTTTTCTTGCTTTTTTTTCTTCTCTTTCTATTTTGTTTCCAATAGCTTATCCATTTTTTTGTCTTTCCAGTAAGGCCTTACAAAAATAGATGAGTTAGCAAACTATTATCCTTACTTCTAATCGCTTAGTTCAAGTTGCGCACTTGTAGGTACGACTTTGAGCCAGAAGAGGCCTGCGACTGATGATATGTATTTTCTGCTTTGTGCAGCAAATTCACGTCACTTCTAGGGGCTTTGAATATTGCAGCTTGTTCTGTTAGTTTAGGGTTACTGTGGTAACAATAGCTCTCTCTATTAGGTTCATGTTATTAATCAGCAGTAGAAGATATGTTGGTAATGGATACATTTGAAGATAACCTAAGAAACTTTACTAGATAGTTGTCAAATCGTGAATCGAATTGAGAATCGAAATGGTCTGTTGTGAATTGAATCGAATCGTGAATCGCTCCCGATTCGGTCATTTTTTTTAAAATGCATAAAAACAGTATTCAAGTTGGAATCAATAAAAGTAATGTTTAAGAAGATAAATAGATGATCAAGTGATCTAAATAGGCAAGACACTTGCTTTTATAGCAAGGGATGTGGGTCGTGGTCTTCCCAACAGGTGCAAAACCTAACTTTTTCCATGACAATCTTTTGAAAAGTGCTATGGAAGCTTCTAAAAAAAGAGTCGACCCTTTATATGCCAGAAAAATTAAAAAAAACCCCGCAATTTATCAATTATTTCATTTTGGCCCACACGCAAGGCATGGGTTCAAATTGAACTGAAACATACGATTGTTACGATTCGATTCACGATTCTCCGATTCGATTCACGATTCAGCGATTCAGTGTACGATTCTACTACACCTGCGATTCATAGTATTGGTTCGTATCGAAAACACCCTGAATCGAACCGAATCGTACAATTTGAATCGCGAATCGCACGATTTCGATACTATGCTTTACTAGTATAAAGAAGGGTAAATTTCACTTACCTCCCCCTGAGGTTTCTGACAAATACAGAGACCTCCCCTATACTTTCTGAAATTTCACTGCCCTCCCTTACTTTCAAAATAATTGTTACTTACCTCCCCCGCCGTAAACTTTAATGCTAACGGTGTTAACTTTTTGCATAAAATGACCGTAGTACCCTTAGTATATATTCTCCACCTTGAAAAAAAATCATTTTTAAGAAAAACAGAGTTTAAAATGTTTTCTAAATAATTAAACCATTTTTCATTTTTAAAAACAGCTTATAAACAAAAAGTATCGAAGAGAATTTTTTTTTATTTATAGAAAACTACTTTTTGAATTTTTTTTTGTTGAAAATAGTTTTTCGAGTGAAAAAAAAAAATCTAACATTGAAAAAAGTCTAATTTTTTATCCAAAAATTTCAAAAACTTCGCATTTCAAAAATAAAGTTTTGAAAATACTTTTCTTTTTAATCTGAAAAAATAAATTTCGGAAAACAACATTTTAAAAAACTATTTTCAAAACTAGTTTTTTTTTCTTCAAAAAACTATTTTGAATTTGGGAAAAAAAGTCTTCGATACTTTTGTTTAAAAACTATTTTTAAAAAAAATGAAAAACGGTTTAATTTTTTTGAAAAATATATATATATTTAACTCTAATATTTTTTTTAAAATGGTTTTTTATTTTGAGGGTGGAGGATATATAGTAAGGGTACTATGGTCATTTTACGCAAAAAGTTAAAACCGTTAGCCTTAAAGTAACGGCAGGGGAGGTAAGTGACAATTAGTTTGAAAAGTAAGGGAAGGCAGTGGAATTTCAGAAAGGATAGGGGAGGTCTTTGTATTTATTAGAAATCTCAGGGGAGGTAAGTGAAATTTACCCTATAAAGGTTTATGCAGTTAAGCTTATAAGGTGGAAGCTATAGAAAATGTAATAACCTGTGTTTGAGCTTGTCCCACATTGGTTAATTATAACCTCCAAAGCTAGTATATGAGTTTGGGCGGCCTCTCCACTCATTGCCAATTGGTTTTGAGTTGAATGCTTCAACCTGGTATCAGAGCTAGGCATTCGGAGGCTTTTGGAAAAGACTGTTCTTGATGGTCAGTTCCCCTTAGTTTGTTGTTGATAGGTGTCGTATGTGTTGAATCTGTTTATCTCTCCATGTGAGGGTCAGGGGTCGCACATGCGGGGGAGTGTTAGAGTTTGTCCCACATTGGTTAATTATAACCTCCAAAGCTAGTATATGAGCCTGGGCGGCCTCTCCACTCATTGCCAGTTGGTTTTGAGTTGGATGCTTTAACAACCTAGATTTACTCCTTGCGATGGCATTTTCGAAAGACGGAGCAAAGCATTAACTTGTAGTCTTTTCTCTCTGATTTGGTTAGTAACACAGGATATATGTTTTATGTTTGGATGCTACATGGACATCTGTAGGTAAGGCAGTGCGAGGTCTTGATTTACACTACTTCCTATTCTTTAGCAAACTCAAGCATTTGCAGTTGTCTAACCTGGTGTAAAAAATTTGTTTCTTCGAGCTCTTGGGCTTGCCAAGTTTTTTTTGTTTCTCTAATATGTTTATCATTTGCACTCCATTATCTAAATAAAGCTTTTACAGCAACTGGCTGTGTAAGAAAGATGATTTGAGCAGAATGGATCCTGCCTGACTGTTTCCTTACACTCCAGCATTGACATTTTTTCCCTTCAATTTCATGTGACCAAGCTTAATGTATGGATTGTACATTATGAGAAATTCGTGTTAGTCTCTGAAGTGCATTGATGGAAGAATGTTACTTCTGCAGTTCCTTCACTTGACAAATTTCACAGTATAGTAGATGACAAAATTCCTGGTGAGCTAAGATTTGGAGGCAGAAGTATTACGCTAAACCAAGGAAGGAAAGCTGTAACTCTCAAAGTCACCAACACAGGAGACAGACCAGTTCAGGTGCTTGGCTTAAAAATACAATCCCTTTTTTCGTCTCATCCTTAGTTGGATTTTTCCCCGTTTTGAGTTAATCCCACCTGGCAATGGCAGACATCTCTACTTGACTAGCATGTGAGAAGCATTGCATCACTGATGATTTAGCATACGTTTCATTGCAACTTCCAAAGTTTGAATAGGCAAATTAGGCGTGATTTCTTTTCTAGGCACGTTAAACTGTATCATCCTGAACAACGGTGTTTGACAAGTTGTTCAACTGTTCGACAGTACCTCGGCTGCATCGTAAGATCGATGTTATAATTCTTTACCCTAACTTGCTAATGTTTCATAACAAGTATGATTGTTTGTTGGTGGAAGTTGGAACAAGTTCAATGTTTTTAAAATAACAATTTTAGTCTTCTCCAGGTCTATGTGATTAGAACTTGACAAATTCACACAAAGAAAACTCTTACTTGACATTCAAAGTAGTAAAATCTAAGGGAGTTAACTTATCACCAGTTCATTTTTGTTGTCCTCGAGAAAAATCGGTTGTGAAGATGACTGTCATTTTGATAACATTCAGGTTGGAAGCCACTATCACTTCTTTGAGGTGAACCCCTGTGTAGTTTTTGATCGGAGGAAAGCATATGGCATGCGGTTGAACATACCAGCTGGAACAGCTACGCGATTCGAGGTATGATCTTTTGACCTCGTCTAACTTTCAATTGGGCTGTACCAGTATAACGCTTTCTAAACCAAAGCATAATTAAGTGGCAATGTTTAACTTAATGTATCATCGATTCATCGTGATACATGCTTACTCTTTTTCCGGGAAGATTTCTTGGTTCCTAAATTTGAGTATAGTAAGAAATGAACTTCTATTAGGATTAATGAGGACATAGTCTGTGGCACTATAGAACGATGGATGTTGTTACCTTCTTTCTTGTGATAAGTAGATTGGAGACTTTGCATTGAACGTTTTATGATCAATTTATACTGGGAAATATAAAACAACTTACTACATAGCTTTTGGACATGCAAAGCTTTGTGTACAGAATACTGCATATTTGGAAACCTGTCAATGAAGTGAGCCAATAAAGATGAAAAAATAGACGGACGGATGTGTGGAAATATAGATGGCGATAAAACCAGAAATGGAGTTACTCACAAGAGGCACAATTGAGGAATTCGGAGATGTGCAAAATGACCGATGAACACAGTACTGCGTTGGAAATAGGTAGTGCATTTGCGAAGCTATTAGCTTATTGTGTTGAAATGACAAAAATTAAGGAACTGAAAACATACTGATGTTCTTTACAGATTACAAATAGGACATATCTAGCATCCAAATTTGTTTGTACAGAACTGAATCTAAACTATGAAGCTATTCTATGTTATCATTGCTTCTGTATGAGTATGTTCTTAACAAAAATTTGGTTACTTTCTGTGTTACTGATTGGTTAGTTCTTCGACATACGTTGCTCTTTAACTTGTCCTGGTTGGAAGTTACGGATTGTATGAATTTTCTTTTGCTTTTTCCAGCCAGGGGATTCCAAAAGTGTTACTCTTGTAAGGATTGGTGGTAAGCAAGTGATCAGAGGAGGAAATGGGATTGCTGATGGTCCAGTTGATGATGCCAATATCACCTCACTGATGGAAGCTGTGCACACAAGAGGATTTAAGCATTCAGAAGAGACAAATGCCAGGTCTAGAAATTAGGCGAAGCAATTTTGCTTTCTTGATTTTTATTTTTTACTATTTAAAAGTTAGTTTAGCATGTTTGACATATTGCTATGCATAATATAAGATGCCCTGGGACTGATTTGGCAGTGAAGGTGTCATCACAGAAGGATCTTCTACCTCTACAATTTCTCGTGAGGCCTATGCTAACATGTATGGTCCCACAGTTGGTGACAAAATTCGGCTTGGTGATACAGATTTATTTGCGGAAATTGAAACGGATTTTGCAGTATATGGGGATGAATGTGTATTTGGAGGTGGAAAAGTTATAAGGGATGGAATGGGGCAGGCTTGTGGTCGTGGATATGGAGCTTCTGACTGTCTAGATACTGTTGTTACAAACGCTGTGATAATTGATTATACAGGAATTTTCAAGGCAGATATTGGTATAAAAGGTGGTGTTATTGTTTCTCTTGGAAAAGCTGGTAACCCAGACATCATGGATGGGGTACCCTGCGACATGGTGATTGGGGTTAGTCCCTACTCATGCGATAGTTAAATGATGGATTTATGAGCATTCGTCAGATTAACCTTTATTTCGAACAGGTTAACACTGAGGTTATTGCTGGAGAAGGAATGATCATAACCGCAGGGGCCATTGACTGTCATGTGCATTTCATATGCCCTCAATTGGCGCATGAAGCAATATCAAGCGGTGAGATTTCTACATGATTGAGAGTTTACTTGGAGTGGTAATTTTACTTGAAAGTTAATATAATCTAAACACATTTGAACGAAAAAAGAAAAGACAAATAGGGGCTCAAATGGTAGTGTTCTTCTCATTTTATGTTTCTAATAATTTCCCGAGTCAATCCGATCATTGAATCACATGTTACCTCTACAACTTTAATTCTTAATGCACACCCTCTGAAAGCTAGAATTAGTAGATGTTTGTTATTGTCCAAAGTAGCATTCTACATTGACAAACTTCATAAATGCTTTCATTTGTTTTATTATGTTACATGTTAGAGTAGTAGTCACTTCATTCCTAATGATGCTTTCATTTGTTAGAGTAGTAGTCACTTCACTTCATTTCTTCCATTCTAGATTAAGTCTGCAGCTTGAGGCTGAAAATACATAAGACTAATGCACCACCTCACAAGGCATCCCATGTAGATTTGTATATCAGAGGCATGTTGCAGTTTTTCTCGTTAAGGAAGAACGTCTCTCCAGATATTTTTTTTCTTCTGTGTGAGCCTCAGCCTCTGAGGTCAGTTTTCATAGTGCTGTAGTTTCGGTAGCTGTGATGATGTTGCTGGAATCTAATTAAAGGTGGTGAGAGATGGTAAATGTGCTATACCTGCTTAGGTGACCATCTTGCAAAGTTACCAAACACATTAAGTCATGAATTCTTCTTTAAGTTTGACACAAGGATCATAGAGACATCTTTAAAGATGATTCATGGATTGGCTTCTGCAAACCACACTGAAAGACACTCCCCCAATGGAGTAGAATTTTTCTTAAAGGTTGTTGATGCTTTGACAGTGTTGGTAACTGTAACAGTCATACAAAACTGATAGTTTTGCATCTGCACAAGATTGGTGAGTTGTTTCTGAAAGTATTTGTGGGTTTACCATTATGGTTTGATTCAATTGAACGGTGTTGCAATGTGTCTTCTTCATACAAACTGGTGTTGATAACTTGGGTTACAGTTTAACCACGAAAATGGACCGGTAGTATTGGTTTCTTGTCACCTTGAAATTAGTCCTCTGTAAAAGACACTCAAGTTTTTTGTTCCAAAATTGGTATCTTTTGGTGAGTCACTAGCAAGTATATAGGAATTCCTTTCATAAGCTTATTGACTTCGTTTTCCTTGTATTGAGAACCGATGTAGGCATCACAACGTTAGTGGGTGGAGGGACTGGACCTGCTGATGGGACACGAGCAACAACTTGTACTCCTGCACCAGTACACATGAAGTTAATGCTAGAATCCACTGATGAGCTGCCGCTAAATTTTGGTTTTACTGGCAAGGTACTCTGATTCATGTTGTCTCTCTGTGGTGTGTACATTTGTGTGTGTGTGTATGCGTGTGTTTGTGTTTTATGTCCTCAAGGAAGCTATTCATGCATTTTTGTCTGGCTCATGTCTTTGTGCCTTTGGCCTCATTAGGGAAATGGTTCCAAACCCGAAGGGCTTCATGAAATAGTTTGGGCTGGAGCGATGGGGCTGAAGCTGCATGAGGATTGGGGAACCACTCCTGCTGCAATAGACAACTGTTTGACGGTTGGAGATCAGTATGACATTCAGGTTACTCTCTTTAACTTCCTTGGCGAAAGAAACATAATTTCTATAGCTCTTGGCTCAGAGTTGTCACCTATACTTCCTGCCAAATTCAACAGGTTAATATCCACACCGATACCTTGAATGAATCTGGATTTGTGGAACACACAATTGCTGCATTCAGAGACAGAACAATTCATGCTTACCACAGGTACAATCTTCAATC
The DNA here is from genome assembly GCA_016920895.1 of Vaccinium myrtillus. Taxonomy (NCBI): domain Eukaryota; kingdom Viridiplantae; phylum Streptophyta; class Magnoliopsida; order Ericales; family Ericaceae; genus Vaccinium; species Vaccinium myrtillus. Next base: position 16,273,570 of record CM029272.1, on the reverse strand, counting down.
AACCCATTCCACCCCATCCCATTCCCAACCTGCCAAAGAAATTGGAAAAGTTGAAGGTTTATCTCTATCCCTTTGGAGTGCGTAGACCATTTAATGTGATTGCAACTTCTTGGCCAACCTTGCACTGAATACTTGTAATACAAAGACCTCTTGACCTTTAGGTGCTGTGGTCCAAAACTTACTCAATCTCGGGGTGATAATACTCTCTTCTTTGAAGCAATTCACCTGAAAGAAAACAGCAGAAGTTCACCATTAAAATTGTGCGAAATCCTGGATTACATATAAAATGATTTAACTTATAACCATGGACGTTTCTTTCTTGGATATTGAACTATGAAAACTTCTTTCTAGAATAATTGAAGTAGGTTTCTCCAAATTGACTAAGACGTTAAGCCGTGATCTCCTGAACTTAGTACCAAATCATCGGTATACTGCTGGGCCAGGGCTGTGGACCACTATTTGCAACTCATGTACTTTCTCCCTTGTCCCTTTCTCATACCTCTTGAGGTCATGACACCCCGTGATGGCTCTTTTGCTGGTTCAGACCTTTTTCTGGCCTCTTTTCAGCTTTTGTTTACTACTGCCACATAGTAGCTACGGTATTTAATCCTGTCCCTGTTGACTTTAGACTCAGTTGTGATTCACCAAGGTTAAAATCATTGTAGTGTATTTAGCTGCAGTTTGGCATTTTGGCTTTGTGCTAGGGGACCCTCCTTTCTTTTCATGGTTTTACTTTGGTTATTTTACTGGTTTGGTGACATCGCTTTGTCCTTTGGTAAATGCCTCCTGAGCTAATCTATCTGGTGTCAAGCCAAAATGTATTGGTGTTCTATTTCTGATCCTTTTACTTATTTGTTTTCATATGACTGGCCCCTCTTACCCTTTCGGCCAGTGAAGGTGCAGGAGGGGGTCATGCTCCAGATATCATCAAAGTCTGCGGTGTGAAAAATGTTCTGCCGTCATCAACGAACCCAACACGTCCTTATACTTCAAATACCATAGATGAGCACCTTGACATGCTGGTAAAAGAAGATAATTAAATAATGCCACTCAAATCCACATCAGTCATGGCAGGCTCTTCTCAAAATATTATTGCATGTATACAGATGGTATGTCATCACCTTGACAAGGACATTCCAGAGGATGTAGCTTTTGCTGAATCAAGAATACGGGCTGAAACGATTGCTGCAGAAGATATTTTGCATGACATGGGGGCAATTAGCATCATATCTTCTGATTCACAGGCTATGGGTCGTATTGGAGAGGTTACCACTTCATTTTCTCGTCATCCTGACCAATATACATCTCCCATTTACTTGTGCATCATTCCTTCGATGTGAACTTACAATATTTTGGTTTGCCAAATAGTTCTTATAGACCTGCATTTGGACTTATCTGATAAAAGGTACTGTAGGCTTCCATTTGAAAATATAGGCTTTTAACCTCATGAAATGTAGGAACACCTTATAGTGATGATTATTTATGGGCATTTCAAGGTAGCTAGATACATGCTACTTCGTACATGGGGGAAATTTGTTTTTCTAAAACTCTCTCTTTCTTTGGAAAAGAGGCCATTAAAATGGGTCTAGATAACTGAATTTTCTATTGTGTTTCTCCGCCGAAGTAATCGCTATAGTGCTTAGAGATACCCCCTCCGTCTTGCAAAGTTAGTCCGCTACGGAGTGACAGTGCATTTCTTAAGATAAAAAAATAAAGCACTTTTGTGCATAGTTTTTAAAAGTTTTTGCATTGACTTAAATAACTAATTTCAAAGAAATTTTAAAAATATATGCACGGGGTACATTATTCTGTATTCACACACTGTACATCTTTTTGTAGTGGTCTAACTTCTCGTGACAAGGTAGTAAAATTGTTGCTTGGCGGAGATAATTTTGACTGGTGGTAAATGTCAACTGGTGCAGTTTCCTATGATATTCTTGGCTGCTAAATCCTGAAATTAGGATGGCTTCGAATAATTTGTTTCCTTATGTTCTGCACATACCTTGCCGTGTGGTTTTTTTCTCTATGTTTTGCTGGATACCTTTGCTATGTGGATATTTGTGCTATTATTGCCTCTTCAAGCAGCAATGTTCGCTTCTTTTCTTGGCTCTGTTATTGGCCCTGGAAATATTTTGTACATAGGATGGTGCCAGTAATTAGTAAATTTTTGGTCTAACTGAACACTTCAATAGAAAGTGAACTATTTCCATGTATATATACTTTGCTTCCTGTATCAGTGCCTTGTATGGGTAGAAGGATTTTTGCTGAACCTTTCTACTTTTAAGCTAAAATGAGAGTTATGAGAATAGGCAGAGGCTCATAGGACTTCAATTTACTTGGTTAGAACTTTTTCGCTAAAAGCCTAAAATGGACTTGTGGCCAGTAATACAGACTTAACCAAAAGTTGCAGTTTCCTATGAAACTTCATCATCCTAGAGGTTGTGTGGGTGCATGGAGAATACATGCTAACGGAAGTTTATCTACTCCATAAACAGATTGGGTGTTTTACCTTGGAAAACATTTGTGAACCTAGTACTTCTCCATGCCAACGGAAGTTCATCTACTCCATAACAGATTGGGTGTTTTACCTTGGAAAACATTTGCGAACCTAGTACCAGAACATGTTCTTAAAAATATTATTGGTTGGGTGCTCTTTTGTTTATCTTAAACTGAAATGCAGCCTGATTTATCAACCTTCATGTTAGTTAGTCTAGAATTGATTTTCCTTTATTCATCCTTTGATACTTGATTCAGGGCCTTCACTTAAGTACTCTGGTTACCAGGTTATTTGCAGAACTTGGCAAACTGCTCACAAGATGAAGTTGTCCAGAGGTTCGATTGAACCAAGTGGATCAGATAACGATAACCTCCGGATCAAAAGATACATAGCAAAATACACGATAAATCCTGCTATAGCTAATGGGTTTTCTCAATTCGTTGGTTCAGTTGAGGTAAGCTGATTCACATTTTTTACTTATTCGACTTAACCTCAGCTGCAAGTGACAAATAAAATCAGATAATACAAAGTTTGGTTTTTGATCTGAATATTGTATGCAATGACTGGAGTTTTATGACGGAAAGTTTGACCAATTAAAAAAAAAAAATCTAGAATTAATGAATGGTTCGGATCTTTTGTGTGGGACCTGTAACTAGACTCTGCGGACTGATTTGTGCATCATCTATGCATAGTTGGTCGGTTCCCGTAGATTTATCGTTAAAAAAATATCAGTTTGCTGGAAGTCATCCCGTTCCAAACACGTCATGGCTTCCAAGTTCCTACTATGAAATCTTGCAACTCGGTCATATTCTCACTATATACATATTAATTTCCACAGTTGGGAAAGTTGGCTGATCTTGTTATTTGGAAACCATCTTTCTTTGGAGCAAAACCTGAAATGGTGATCAAAGGTGGCACAATTGCATGGGCTAACATGGGTGATCCAAATGCTAGCATCCCAACTCCTGAACCGGTAAACAGTTCTTTCGTTATCTTGATGAGCGTGTTTCTCGGATAAATTACACAGCCTTTGCTTCTGATCAAGTGTCCATCTATTCCTGGCCATATAATTACGTCCATCAATAAATTTTTCTGTTTAACTTAAACAACTGACCTACTTTTGCTGCGTGACAATCTCTCCATGCCTATTATTACACTACCAAAGCTACTTCCGGCGTTTTACCCGTGCAAGCTCAAACTTTAGAGCATTTTTTCTCAAATCTTCTCACAAAGAATTCTCGAGAAAAACAAAAATTACATCAAAATCGAAATATAATCAATTTTTTTGTCGGACAAAATCAATCCAGTGTCTTCCATTTGGCTACAAAAAGGACATTTATTGATCTAGGTCTGGTGTTTATTGGAAATTTGGAATTCATGTTTTGCAGGTGATAATGAGACCGATGTTTGGAGCATTTGGAAAGGCAGGAAGTGCTAATTCCATTGCTTTTGTGAGCAAGGTATGGATCTCTCTCTCTCTCTCTCAGAGGGTGCCTTTCGCCTTGTAGAATTCATTGATCATCATCCTTTCCATTGAAACAGGCGGCATTAGATGATGGAGTAAAAGACCGGTATGGACTCAAAAAAAGGGTGGAGGCTGTAGGCAATGTGAGGAAGCTCACCAAACTTGATATGAAGCTTAATGATGCCCTTCCAAACATCAAGGTGGACCCAGAGACTTACACAGTGACAGCAGATGACGTGGTTCTTACCTGCGCTGCAGCTACCACTGTTCCCCTTTCTCGAAACTACTTCCTCTTTTAGTCAGGTATCTTCTGAAAAACAACTAAAAATAATGGAAGATTTTCTCATTCTAAACTTAAATAAGCATGAGTTATATTTTTCTTCATTTTTGATCTGGAGGATGCATCATCTGTTCTCTGAATCATGGCAATAACTGTGTATATTCCGATTTCATTATCCTACCGGTATTTTTTTAACTGCCTTGTTCTTAGTAAGGGTCACTCAATTGCACCAATTCTGGAAAGTGGGAAATAGAGTTCTCTTTCCTTCCAGCTTCTGTTCATGCACACCTTGATTATCTAATGCTAGGAATCTTGAACAAAGCCACATGTAGTTGTGTCAGTGGTTTTCGGGATTTTTCGTATAAAGTCAGGGTGCCCAATCAAGTTTTCGGGATTTTGCACTGAGTTGAACTGGGCCCACAAGGGTTGATAGCGTAGCGCACGTAGGAGGATTTGAACTGACTTAGGAATCTAATAAACCTTAACCAGCAGCACAACTCTGTGGGTTTTGGTGGTTTTAGTTTTTTTGTTGTCACTTCCCAATCTGATTGATTGGCTGAGAAAGAGTGAGTGAGGTTTGTTGTATGATTGACATATAAATTATTACCAAGTTGTATAGTTATAGCGGGTGGATGAAACATTTAACATGTGAATTGTGCTTGGAATGCTGACTTTTTGAGCATTGACTATTTAGGGATGAGAGTTCATGCTAATTGTGAATGTAAGTTGATCCCTTTCCTAAATATAAGCCGCTGAAGTGACCGGGCCGAAAAGGTTATAAAAAAAAATATAGTATTCGTGTCACGTTATTTTTTTTTATTTTTTTGGTGGGGAGAACAGTGATAAGGTCGTCTTATTTTATGGGAGTCATGGGACTGGTAGTATGGGTCATATGTGAATTTCTACATTTTTATAGTGAATTACAGATCTGTTGGGGATTTTTAATAAATTTAATTTCATTGTTTCATGATCACCTCAACATCGTATCCGTGTCATGTTATTTTATTATTATTTTTTTCCTTTGTTTTTTTTGGTGGGGAGAATAGTGATAAGGTCTTCTTATTTTAAGGGACTGGTAGCATGGGTTATATGTGAATTCCTAAATTTTTTATTAGTGAATTATAGATCTGTTAGGGAATTTTAATAAATTTAATTTAATTGTTTATGTTTAGCCAGGGAGCTGCTGCAGTGAAGGAGCGATGTTTCACGTGGCAAAAGCATGGGAAATGGGAATCATGTTGGCCTCATCAATTAAAAAGGAATTCGACGACTCTCAATAAAAAAAGGGGACAAGAAAGTTTGCTGGCAAAAACCCCCCCGAGTTATTGAAGGAATCGTTTCCCATTAATAAGTGATTTTAGATTATTTGCAGAACAAGTTGTTCTTTTTTCTAATTATCTGGAACAAGGTGTACTCTACAATAGTGTTTTTAAAAATGACTTCAATGAATTTGGTGGAACTCTATTAGGGAGGATAATATGTAATACTCCTTCCGCCTTTATGTCGACATTTTCATTTTGGACAGTTCTTTCATAAGTGCGTGTTTTGAAAAGTTAATGGCTAAAATTTGTCTCCTTCCGCCTCTTTTTAATGTCGACATTTTCATTTTGAACGGTTCTTTTATAAATGCGTGTTTTGAAAAGTTAATGGCTAAAAATTTGTTCAAATATCCTTTTGCTCTTTTGAAAAGTTTGTAGGTAAAAGTTTAGGATAATTTTAGAAAGTAAATGTAAAAATTGATGTGGAAAGTATAAAGTAGATATAAAAGTTGATGTAAAATGTATAATGATGATGTTTTCTAATAAGTTTGATTCACGAAGAAACACACTTAAAAAAGGACGGAGGGAGTACTATATAATGACAAACTAATTTAGATTTCAATGCACATTTTACAGATATCAACATATTTTCACAGATAGTATTAAATTTTTCTCAGATATCTATGTAGTTTCTACTTATTATCTTTCACTATTTGGGATGGGTTAGTATTTTCCTTTAAAAAAAAAAAAAAAAACTAGTTCATTTGAACTTGGTTGAAATTGTACTTTTAGGCCTGGCAAAAGTGTTTTTAAAAATGACTTTGCGGTTCGAAAACAACAACATTTAACTTGCACCAACAATGCTATGGGTATACATAACTTGCATCTCACATGCACACCAAGGTGATGTGACTGACAAGGAGAAGCTCGTCATTTCAAGTGGGCCACACATTGGGCTTCAACTTGTCTGTCACATCACCTTCGTGTGCAAGTTAGATGTATCCATATCATTTTTTGTTCGAAAAACCACTTGAATAAAAATTTGATAGAAGAATCATTGAACTTGATTTGTTATCGTACTGGGAAACATTGAGCTTGATTGAAATTGTATTTTAAGGCTAAAAAGTCGGCTTTTGAAAACACCCATTGGCGAAAGTACATGGTTTTGGTTTCACAAAATGCACCGGGGCAGATGCTGTCTCTTCGGGGACAATAAAGGTATTAGACCGATCATGGCCGTCCAAAAAATGCTAGAATATGATGTCAAAAACCACTGGATCAATGGATCCCACAGCAATTGCAACGTTATTTCCATGCTATTTATGGCATTGCAAAGCCACCTAGCATATTAGATTGAGCAAAATGCACTAATTAATTTACAAATTACACTGAATAACACATGGCACTACCACATTAAGGCATAGCTTTCAAAAAAATTTAGCAACTCAAATAAAATCATCCACGATTTTTAAAAGTATCACATTCATTCGTATTTAGTATTTACATTTAGTTTAGTACCTTATTTAGTGTCTCTAGATTTTTCCTATTAAAATCCCCACCTCATACCCTTCGAAACTCTTTGATAACTAGTGCTACATCAGGGGTGTCTTAAGTTTTTATTGATCTCAATTATTTTATCCGGTCAAAGGAAGACTTAATTTTTTATCCATGCCGGAAGGATTATTCATTTAAGAAATTCAAAGCTAAAATCAAATGAAAAACTTATCCAAGGAAGGATTTTAATGAATAAACTCATCTATTAAAAGAGTATCACATTCGTATTTAATCACAAAAATCAAAATTTTTAATTAAAATCATTGCGTGGGGAGCAAATTTATCGACCAACCACAATAACTGAACAAGTTTGGGGTTATTAGTGTTACATTATTTAAGTTACGGAATTATTTAAGAAATTCTTTTCTTTTCTTTTATTTTTTTAATCGGATATTTTTATAATCGGATGTTTTGGGGTTATTTAACAACAAATTTTATCATGTCCTTCACAATTTACCATACAATATCTACCACCAGTGACATTGTGACAGGCACAGTTGATAAAATGGTCCCGCAGGTTGATAAAATAGCAGCATTTCACTAGCAGCCTAGAGATCTACATCACTTGTACCTTTAAGCGCAGAAGCAATACTGTACATGCATGAATATGATCAAAACCTCATGCCTGTTTCCAGATGATTCTTATGTGATTATCTGAACTTATTAATCTTGATTTTTTGGACATTACAAAAACCTGGCTCTTACATAGTGGCGGGGGCACCAACGCACGGAAGGAGTGAGGGCAGGCACCCCTAAAGTTTTGATATTGTTGCGTTAGTCAAAAAGCATGCCGAACTATGTGATTATTGAACTTTCTTGATTTTTTCTGGTTACTTTTTTTTTTTTTTTAAAACTGCAAAAAGGTGGGAGGGGGCAACCATCGTAGCAACCCTCCTTAGGCGTGACCATAGGAGCTCCCAACCCGCTGTGGAATGTCCGGTTCGAGCCATAGCTATTTTCCGGAAAGACAGGCCGTCACCATAGCTAGATGGACAAAGAACCCTCCACGCTAGTACTGCAATTGGTGAGACTCGAACCTTATTGGATCGTGTATGGGAGAGAGGAGCACTTAAGCCCACTCACCCTTGCTGCCATCTAGGTAGGGATGGCAATGGGGCGGGTTTTGATGATCTCGGCCCCGACCCTAAAATTTCCGAACGACTCCTAACCCGCCCCTAAACTGAGCGAGTAATTTATTTGTATCCCCGCCCCCACCCCTATCGGGTATCGGGCTTACCCGCCCCACCCCTATTGTTTTCACATTTTAAGAAAGTACTCCCTCCGTCCCTTTTTAAGTGTTTAACTTTCCATTTTGGGTTGTCCCTAAATAAGTGTGTGGTTTGAAATGTTAATGAGTAAAAGTTTGAACAATTATCATTTTGCCCTTTTGAAAAGTTAGTGGGTAAAGAGTTAATGAGAGAAAGTTGAGGTAAAAGTTGATGTGAAAAGTGTAAAGTGGAGGAAAAAGTTGACGTGAAAGGTGTAATGATAATGTTTCTTTAATAAGTTGGATTTACGAAGTAACACATTTAAAAAGGGACGGATGGAGTATATTTTAGATCCAATATTAGTGAGCACAAATGGCAAAAGTTCACAAAATAACTCTTACAACTTAACCAAAGTCTACTGTCTAATGTTGTATTTTAGATGTAAAAATACAATTATAAGAATACAAATAAAATTGGATGCAAATAAGGGAGAAAATATAATTTCATATATACATATAAGAATATATAAATATAATTATAAATATATATGTATGTCGGGGCAGGGTAACCATACCACTGCCCCTACCTTAACCCTATAGTATGTTTTCCAAAATCACCCCTGCCCCTACCTGTTATCCTAAAAAATAGAAAAAATCTACTCTATCGGGGGATAGGGCGGGTTCGGAGTGGGGCGGGGCGAATTATCACCCCTACATCTAGGCTACCAGCTTTGGTGAAACAGAAGATTCCTATTTCCAAAAACTTTTAAAATATTTTGCATTTTGGCTCTCTTTATCAAAATTCAACTCGTTAGATCATTAGTTCAATCTGCACCTCGGTTCCTCCCCCACTTTTTCTAGTGCCAGTATATATTGCTAAATTTGTGGGTCAAAATGTTAGTGGGACACAAGGTTATAAGACAAGTATTTCTTTAAGGAGGATGCTACCAAAGTTTCACATTAAAAAGTGTCGAAGGTTGACTTGAAAAGGCCGATCGAGAGGGAAAAAGCCTATAAAAAAAATATGGTTGACCTTTTTTTTTTTTTTTTTTGTCATTCGTTAATCCTAAATCCTAATCTACTCTATCCTAAGGGACTAGATGAAAAGTAAAATTAACAATCGTTTGATTTAATATGTAATCTTATTTTCGAGGCGTAAGGCAAGCAATAAAAAAACTATGCTTGAACATTAATCAACCCTGTAAAATTCCATTTTGATAGGATAAGGTTAGATTTTTTTTATTATTTTTTATAGCTCAAGTGTCCGAACCAGCTTACGTGAACCTCGACTAACACATATTTGAATGTTTACAATTATTTTCGTCCCTGGAAAAAATACTCGAAAGTGGGAACACTGATTTGTGTTTAAAAAATCATGCAAAAGTTGAAGGATTCTGACTTCAGGGCTTGATTGGATGCGGGATAAGTTTTGGGTGAATTAAATATGGAAGGGGATAAGATAGTATGAGGTCTTATTTATAGAGGGTGGGCCTACATTGTTGTAACTTTTATGGAGGGTGGATAAAAAAAGCTGTTGGATTAGATGAGGTATTAAACAAAGGCCCCGATTAGACGCGGAATACGTTTTGGTGGGATTAAATAGTAAGGGGAGATAAAATAGAAAGGGGTATTATTTAGTAAGGGTGGACCCACAGTGATATGACATTTATGAAGGGGGATTAAATAGTATGTGGTTTGAATGAATTTGTGATAAAGGGGGATAAAATTGGGTAGATGATGTAAAACTTGACAAATGATTTATTTGCCCTTGAACAGTCATATTAGATTTTATGATAAAAAAAATACATAAACACAATAATAATTAAATTAATTATACTTTTTAATAAATAATTCCTTTTATTAGTTATATCTAAAATTAAAATATTCAGTTATTATTTTTTTATTATTCATTTCAATAATATTTCGAAGTTTAATTTTTTTCTTTTTTTTCCTTTCTAGTTATACGTGTTTAATAATAACTAATTAGTAATTTTTATGTCATTCCCCAACAATGTCAAATTCTAAAGTATAAAAAAATTTAAATTTTTTTGTATCAAGTTAAAGATCTCAATTTGTAGTTTAATTTGGCGCAAAAAAAGTAAAAAAATTAATGTGAAAATACTTTATTTTTTTATCCGAATGATATTGCAAAGCAAGCCAACAATGTCAAATTCTAAAGTATAAAATTTTTCAAAATTTTTTGTATCAAATTAAAGATCTCAATTAGTAGTTTAATTTGGTGCAAAAAAAATTAAAAAATTATGCACAAAAGTATTTCATTATTTGATCCAAATGAAATCGCAAAAGTTCGTAAAGCATTTAAAATGCCATTCGGTTTCTTTTTAAAAACAGTACAAAAAAACTGGGGTAAGGAGAGGGGTATAAGGGAGGGTATGGGGGTAATTTCATAGGGGGTATGAGGGGGTATAAATTAGTAATAGGGGGGGAAGGGGTATTATTTGGGTGGGGGTATTAAGTTATCCGGATTCCAAATTTTTGCCAAACCAAGGATAAATTTTTAGACAGCTCAAAGGGTGTCCAAAAATTATCCACCCTGCACCCAAATTACCATGGAGGAGGGATTACTGATTAGTTTAGATGGGTGCAAAAGTGTGGCAAACCAAAGCAAAGAAGAGGGGCCCACCTCTTATCCGGGCGGAAAACTAATCCGGGAGGCTTTGCTTCCATCCAATCCACCTCTCAGAGATAAAGCTTGCCAAAAAAAAAAACCTAGCGACATATTACTCACCAAACATCTTTCTATCCTTTTCACACGTTGTTTTCAATATTTTTGTTTTTATCATAACAGTTATCCACAACCGAAGGCAAGGAAAGAGAGGGCCTTTCAATTGCACGTTGGGCCAATTTTGTCCAATTTGGACGATTTTAACCTCTGATTGTATTGGCCTTCTGTTGGTTTTTGGGTAATTTAGGCCACTTGTGTTTCCCTTGTGAGTCTTTTTGGTCATTGTAACCGTCAATCACCAAAGTTACGTTTTATTGTACTGGGCTTCCTCGTATACATCGGAGGGTCCAATTCATACCATGTGGGACCAAAAAAAAAATTAGTAATTTTCTTTTTTGGAAATGATTTGACACTCCAAAGTTTTTAGTTTTTCCTGTTATTTTTATGAGTACTTTGAATCCCAAAAGACAAATATTGACATACAAAAGTGGAGTGCCAAAATCAATTATTTTTTCTTTTCTTCGCTTATTAGATGAGAGAAGTCAGAGGCGGCTCCACACTTTGATAAGGGGGATAACTTGAACACCCTCAAGAAAAAAAATTATTTAGAAATACATGTAAAAATTTTAGTTTTAGTTTAGTATAACCATTGTTGAACACCCTACTCACAAATATTTGAACACAGTATTGAAAATTATTTGAACACCTAACTCAACAAATCAACCCACAAATCAATTTTATGTAAACAACCAACTAAAATCTAAAATTTTCTGTAGATGGTCATGTGTACACTCTAAAACCTTTTATATTTTATATTACATATGATAATTTATATCGGATAATTTGTTTGAATATTTATACTATGAACACTCACCATTCACCAATCCTGGTAATTCACAATAGAATTCTTAATACACGAGTTCAAAACGAAGTGCAAACTTTTTACGACAAAAATTAGGAAAATCAAGAAGAAAAAAAAGTATCTATTGTGTCGATATCTCCTATGACTTCTCTCTGAGCAACAATCACCTCTCTATATAAAAAAATAAATATATGTGCGAACCTATTCGGCACACAAACTTTTACAATAAATATTAGTGTATTTATCCCCCGATGTAATTTAACTTGACCCAATAACAAAGAAATCGCCAAAAAATTTTGTGACATCTTATGTATTTTCATATCATTTGGTCTCATTACTCACACTAATATATGAAAAACTTGTGTGTATATATATTAGTTAGTAGAGCTAGTAGAGTTAAATTAAATGTTGAACACTCTGTCTAAAATTTATGGAGCCGTCACTGAGAGAAGTTGCTAGACTTAATTCTTAAAGTGAAGCACATTGCTGATCAAAAAAATAAAATCGAAATTCTAGAAGGGTCCTCACCATTTTTTTGGGTACCCTTTACAAACAAAGTGGAGGTGACTGGAGGTTCTTTTTACAGCAAATTAACATTGTGGAAGTTATCAAGTTACGCCCTCTCGATCATTCCATTTATTTTGGATGGATTAAAAGTAAATATTTGATACGTACAACCTAGCCAATTAGAAGTCTCACTTCGTAAATAAATAAATAAAATAAATTGAAAGGGAGAAGGGTGGGGAACGAATAATATATTCCACTCATGATATATATGTAGCAATTTGTTTAAGTCCTAGAAGACTCATCTGAAAACTATAACCCTAAAGCTTATTTGACTTGCCCACCCAATTATACGGATTGGTCCCTTGCATATGAGATTTGCACCTTAATGCTGCCATTAAGGCATAGTACTCCATCCGTTCCAATTTATTTGCCCCTTTTGGGAAATTCAATTTATTAAGAGCTGTGAAACTTTGTATTGTCTTTTTTGTTTTGCTCTTAAGTCCAATTGATATTAACGAGACCAATTTTTTTGCGATAAAGACTTTATATGAAACTCAAAACTTATGCAATATGGATCTTATTTGATAGACATCAATTAGTTTTATTATACAAAGTTTTCAAAATCATAAAAACCGTTATAAAATAAAAGATAATTGACAAACCAATTGAGATGGAAAAAATACTTTTTAAGGGTAAAACTGAAAAATGAACCTATTTTGATGGATGTTTTAAGAATTGAGACATATATTTTGGAATATCCCAAAATAAAAAGAGGCACCAAGAATTTTGAACGGATCCGGGAGTAATTGTTTATCATAGTGATTTCAATTTTGTCTAGACTAGAAGGGCTTGACTTGCACCCTTACACCCCGTTTGGATAGGGGATATGTTCCCCTGATAACTTTTCACCCCCAAAAAATCCTGGGCCCCACAAGCTATCCCCTTGTTGGCAACACTAGAAAGCTCCCGGATTACCTTCCAACCCCCCACCCCCCCTTCAAAGCTTATCCGACTTTGGAGGGTTTAATGGGGATAACTTTTGGGTGGGGGGTGCCCAAAAGTTATCCGACTCTAGATGGTGGTCTTTGGACGACTATACCCCTCCTTATCCCCCTCCCACAACCCCCCAACCTCCATCTCTACAACTAACCCATTTTTAAATTTCAGAAAATAAAGAGAGAGATAGATTACTGGTGTGTGTGTGTGTGTGTGTGTGTGTGTGTGTGTGAGAGAGAGAGAGAGAGAGAGAGAGAGAAAGAGAGAAGGACAAGAGAGGAGAGGAGAGGTACTTGTTATTGCAGTCGTCGGAGCACCATTGCCGGAGCGATTTGGAGTTATACCCACACTGCTGAAACCGAATAGGGATTTCACGGGGAAGAAGGGGAAATGTAGGGGAAAGACAATGGGTTTATATGACACGTACATGGCCACACGGGTACCGTTGAAAAAACAGTGGGTTTTTATATTGAAAAATAATGGGTTTTTACATGGTCACATGGGTACCATTGAAAAACAATGGGTTTTTTTCTTTTTCTTTTTTTCTTTTAAAACAAGACCGAACCTCAAGTTATCTAAAATTAATAAAATATATTGAGTTTTGCATTATATATTTAATTTAATACATAATCGAATTTAACATTGTACATGGGCAAAATAGTCATTTGACAGTTTTTATCCATCCATTTCATAAAACATCCAAACCAAGTCAAATTTTATCCTCCCCATAAACATCACATCACTGTGGGCCAACCCTCTAAAAATAATGTCCTCTCTTATCTTATCCCCCTCTAAAATTTATCCCCCTGAAAATAATACCCCATCCAAACGGGGTGTTAAGTTAAACTGACGAGTCCCCCTGGTGCATTGGGTAAAATAAACGACTTTGTTTATTTTTGTTTTTATTTAATTTTTTTTCATATTTTTTAATATTTTCGTCAATTTTTTTCGAATTATTGATTTGTCATGACGAGAGAAATCTAAAGAGTATAAAACACGCTCCTTGAGATATAAGACTAGCAATCTCAAGAAGCATCATCAACTATCATAATGTGTTTTGAATCTGATAGGAGTGTCTGGGAAAAAAATTGTGCAGAATACATTTTGCAAATGAAGCGTGAGTAGAGAATGTGAAAAGTAACTCAGCACCTCTTTTTGACTTCTCTTTTCTAAACTTAAAAAATAGAGAATTTATTCTCCGAGAATGTGTTTCGGGGTCAACCCCCAAACACCCAAAAGGTGATAAGTAGAATTGAAAAATGCAAAAAATGGTCGGCCAAACAGCCTCTTGGGGGTATTTGGCTACCTCTTTTTCCTGTTTTCATTTTCTCTTTTTTACATTGTAGATGTTTGGCATCTCCAAGCCAAAACTTGTTTTCACACAATGAGTTCTCAATTTATGGGTTTAGATAAGAGAAGTGAGAAGTAGGGAAAAGATGAGCTTTTTGACTTCTCATTTTTTACTTTTCTCATTTTGGTTAACAAAAGACATACCGAATGTATTCTGCACACATCTCCAAATACTACTCCTATTATTAAATGCATTTTGCTCATATCTCTTAAATACTTTACAAATTCAAAAATACATTTTGGTCATAATTCAAAATTCCAAAAATATAAAATACAAAATATAAAAAGCCAAAAAGAAAGGCTACCAAACACCCCTTTAGCATGCTCCCCGTGCGATCAACGTGGCCCAAAGAAGAGATATTTTTCCCAAAAATGATACTGTACTTTTTTTGAAATCACGTGGTTGACATTTTCAACATGGACCCAGCTGTGTCACCATCATTCGACAAATGAGAACAAATTTTATGCACTCATTTTGATATAAATTGGGAATTGATATTGACACTCTCTAATTGTTAATCACACTCCAAAAGAAAGTGTCAATATTAATTCCTATGTAGACTTCATATTGACACTTCTCTTATTGATATTGACACTCTCATTTTGAAGTGTCATTCACAATTTGGGGAGTGCTAATATCAATTTCCTATAAATTTCAGTAGTGACCGTGAACTTGAAGTTTTAGTTCGTCCACTAGTAAGTAAAACAGGCTTGTTCGGTTTGGGTTTCAAGACCCGATTTTTAAATTATTACCCAATTATTATCTCTATTACCTCCAATTTTTATCCCTACTTTTAATTATTATTCTTATTTCTCTCTATCTCTCTTTAATCATTATCCCTAATTCTAATTATTAATCTCATTTTTCTCTCTACTCAAAACTCAAATCCCAAATCTCAAAATTGTTACCACGATATTTGTCCGGTTGGTGGCAGTTCCACTTCTTGTTTATTATTCCATTCCATAATGAGAAGCACTGGAAAAAAGACAGAAGCAGTGGTAACACTGCCACAACTTTCACACGGTCGTCTCTTGTTTTTTTCCCTTCTTTTTTTCTTTTTTCCCCACACGGTGGTCGGACCGACACCGACTTGCTGGGGTGGAGCTACACCGACTTGCTCTCTTTTGATAATACTTCCTCGGTTCCTCCGTTTCATATTTCTTATTCATTTTCATTATTCACAACACCTCAACAAAATATTTATACATTCTAACTTATAATATTACATATACTCCTCCTCTCCGTTCCTAAATAATCGTCCACCATGAAAAGGCGTGAAATTTTCGGATCAAGAAATAAAATGCTTCTGAGTATAATTTTTAATTTGGTGTCAATAAATTTAAAAAAATTATGCTTGAAAGCATTTTATTTCTTGATCCAGAAATTGCACGTCTTTTTGTAGTGGACTATTATTTAGGAACGAAGGGGATATAAAAGGAGAAATGTTATCGAAATGTTTCCAATCCATCTAAAAGATGGAAAAGAAACATTTACAAAATGGATGAGACCATGAGAATCACAAAACCCACTGAATATGTGAACCTAACATGGGCTTCAGAATGCCTTGCATTGGACACAGCCAAAATCAATGGTCCCGAGTCTCACTATCTTGACAGAAACTACAACACAAGGATGTTTAGGTGCCAAATAACACCAATCTATCCTCTAGGTATAGTATATTTTGGATAGGGATCCATGAAATGAAGCTATGTTTGGGTGTATGGCTAGAGAACCAAACACAGTTGTGCTAAGGGATCTTGAAAAAATGAGATCTTAAGTTGTCCCATAATGAGGATATTGTGAATTGTCCATTGGAGGTGAGAGACCATTTGTATGATCTACCTCTATATGAACTAGAGGTATTTCTACCAAGACCAACAATGGTCTTGATGTGTGGATGGACAAGGAAGTCGAGGCTATTCTAAAAGCCTTCCTTTGGTCTCGTCCTGATCTTAAAAAATTGGGGGCCAAGGTCTCATGGGAGCATCTTTACTCCCCCAAGCAAGAAGATGGCCTAAGTTTCAAGTCTATGCTAGTGTGGAACAAAGCGGCCATCACAAAACACATATAGTTCCTCATAGCAGGTGGGGAACAATCTATGTGGCGTTAGTGGTCAAGCCAATTTACTTAGAGTGAATAACTTTTGGAAAATAAGTTCACATATATGTGTAGAAATAAGTTATCCTATTGAATCAACGTTTTTTTTTTTTTTTTTATCTATTCTCAAAAAGTTTAATGAATAAAATAATTTGGATCGTCAATCTACAACACACATAGAGCCAGTCTGTCGAGTGGATCAAATTTTGGGGATAAGGAAACAGGGACGATAAGAGTTAGACGGTAAGAATAGTTCCACCATAGAGTTTCGATATACAACCCCACTAGTGCAGTTCTCAAGTTGATCATCAAGCATCATGAGTTGAGGTGGAGAAAATTCAAACGTATAAAACTTAGCAAGAAATACTAACCTCGTCTTATTAAATGAACAAAACGAGTGAATGTAAAGGAGTTATCCGTTGTGATGTCACCTTTAAATTCGGGTGATTTTTGAATTTCTAAAAAAAAAATTAATATGATTAATAGTAAAAAAAAAAATCCATAAGACCGCCCAACCGAACGCATACATGCTGCCATCGCACTGCCCACTATAGTTATATACGAAGACAAGTAGTAGTTATAATATCTTTATTAATTATATTGATCATGAAATAGTATAGTACCAGTAACATGCATTTATGTAAGGAAATAAATAAACCTATTGAATTAAAATATATTTATTTAGAATATCTATTCTCAACAAACTGTGATGATTAAAATAATTCATACTATCATAACTCCAAAGGATTGGCAAAATAAGCATGAGAAAGTAATAAGTACTTGACCATGAGGTCGTATGGTCGAATCTCTCTAGAGACTAACCATTTCAAACCTTCGGGCCAATGGAATTATGCCCGATCGTTACTTTTAAGATTCTAGAATTAGTCGAGATTACAAACTGTCTCGGATATCCGGTTATAAAAAAAGAGAATTATAATTTATATGATCGGACACCCCCTATACTAGATCTCTTTTACCCAGACACCCCATGAACTAAATTAACCTACGACAACACCCCTTGTATTATCGAAAAAGGGGTGTCTGTCCTAACTCCGTTAAAAAAGACTATAGAAAGACATTTATGCCCCTTATATCAATTCCCTCCTACACTTCGAATACTCTTCAGTACTTCATCAATCTCTCTTCTCTCTCTACACGTATATACCCATGAATTGGAGTAAAACATTTTATTTTGTAAATTGGAGTAAAATCATTTATCAATTTTACATAAAATTGTTTTGCTTTCTACGCCTATATATATATATATATATATATATAAAACTATAACTTCGATCCATGGCCGATTCCGGCCAAACTGAGCCAAAAACGGCGGTACAAAGGCGGAGGAGCAGCACGCTCAGATCGGCAATGGCCGATCGGCGTTGGAAAAGGGCGACGGGGTCCAGATGATGACTGTGGAAGCCGTGGGTGACGACGGTGGTGACAGTGATGCTCAAACAACAACGAAAGGGGGCAGTGAAAGTCTGATGACAAAGGGGGAAGTTGTGGATGGTGATGGGGTGGTTCACACGGCGGTGGAAAGGGGCGGCAAAGGCCCAGCGATGGAGGAAAAGGGGTGGGAAGCTCTGGCGGCTGCTGTGGGAACACCATCGAGCAATCCTTGTGCTCAGGTGTTCTCGTTGGTTGGAGGAGAGGGCAACTTTGGAAGAAACATCATATAGGGTGAGGGAAACTTTGGAAGAAAAATAAGTATTTTGTCAAAAAAAACTAACAGAAGTGGACGGATCCCTAACAGAAGGGGTGTCGGGGATAAAGTTAAATAGTTGAGGGGGTGTCGTCGTAGGTTAATTTAGTTCAGGGGGTGTCTGGGTAAAAGAGCTCTAGTATAGGGGGTGTCTTAGGTGATTTACTCGAATAAAAATAATAAGTTGACAGTCTGCAACACAAACGTAGCGGGACCAACTCTCTCTCTCAATCTCTCTCTCAATCTCTCTCTCACACAGAGTCAGAGAGACTGGAGGACTACTTGGAATAGTTTCTACTGTAGAGTTCCTATATACATACCCCACTAGAGTTATAAATGCAGACGGAGCCTTATCAGTTGGGGGCTTGACTCTCTCGCTACGTACAATTTGATTCCAAAACATGCTTACAGCTCAACACACACTCACTGGCAAGCCAGACCTCTCCGCCGCCACTCGGCGCACGGCGGCGATCGGCGGAGCTACCCATGTTCCTGGTTTCCGGTCTAGGGTCAAGGGTAGTCGGGGCTACGTGAGGGCAGTGATCAGCGGCGGCGACAACAAGACTCAGGAGACGGCGACGGCGGCGGTGGAGAAAGTATCACCAAAGGGGTATAATGGGTCTTTGTTTTCTTCTTCTCCAAATAGTGGGTGGATTGACGTGAGGGCAGTGATTACAATTAGGAAGAAGATGAAAGAGAAGATTAATGAGAAGATTGAGGATCAGTTGGAAGGGTTCGTAAATGGGATTGGTCAGGGTATACTCCTCCAGCTCATCAGTGAAGAGATTGATCCTGGTCAGTTTTAGTATTTTCTTTTAATTTTTTTTAATTCTTTATTTTCTTAAGAAAGAATAGTGGTTGGGTTCTAGCTTTTGGTTGCTTTAGCGACTTAATTACACATTAATTTTTTTACGAAAATCAAAAAAAAAAAATTTCTCCAATGGAAAGTGTCCCAATAAACTGCACGAATCTCTTCGGTCCTTTCCAAACGTTTGCGTGAGTTGAGATGGCCAAGGACAAACGCCGAGGGGAATCGACCTGTGACCTTGGGTGGTATGCACCGCCGAGGCAAGAACCACTGCAACTGCAACAACCCCTTGGGGTTGATGAAAATCAAGCTTGTCTGATTTCAAGTCGAATTTTTTTCTGTTTTGGATTTTGTGTATGGTTCTTGTTGCTTCTATTGATACGATACGACGATTTGAACTTCTATCGGTTCATAGGGTACTAGGAGGAGGGAGGGGTAGACTAAAATTGAGTTTAGAGGCGGTAGTTAGAATGGATCTGAGTTTTTTAGGTGTTATGGAACACCATGTACTGGATGGAGCTCAAGAGAGAAAATAGGTTCATATATAGCGACCCGAATTATGGATTTAAAAGGATTAGTTTGGTTTGGTACATGAGCTATTTTCTCTCTCCAATTTCCAATTGTTTAAAATTACCAATTTTTACGTTTGGGCACTGTTTTGATAAATTGGGGACTTCAACTAAAGGAGGTGTCGGTTCAAAAAAAAAAAAAAAGAGCCTACAGATTCATTTCCTCTTTACATGACTGAAAGTGATGACTGAGGCTGAATGCTCTTACAGTGACCAAGTCAGGCAAGAGCATAGAATCTTATGTGAGGGGCTGGTTGCCAAAGCCACAAGGCCATCCTTGCATGGTCTCCTACGCTGCTAACTTCCGGGTGCCATCTGACTTTGGATGTCCTGGGGCTATTCTCATTACCAATTTCCACGGAAAGGAGTTCCACTTGATGGAGATTGTCGTTCATGGTTTTAAACAAGGCCCTGTATTTTTCCCTGCTGATACATGGATTCATTCGCGGAAAGATAATCCTGAAAGCAGAATTATCTTTACAAATAAGGTATGGTTGGCACAGTTTTAGTTCTTCTCGTGATAAGTTTTCTTATTACAACATGGTTGGTTTATCTCATGGGGTGGCCTCATTTTCTTGAACAGACACATTTACCATCACAAACACCTCCTGGCATTAAAGATCTTCGACTTGAAGACTTGCGCAGTATTCGGGGCAATGGTAAAGGCGAGAGAAAAATGCATGACAGAATATTTGATTATGCCCCTTACAATGATTTGGGTAATCAGGATAAAGGCGAGGATTTAGCTAGGCCAGTCCTGGGGGATGAGGAGAGGCCATATCCTAGGCGCTGTCGAACTGGACGACCTCCAACGAAGTCAGGTATTTGCAATATTATGCTCCGTTATTTTGGCATAATATATTTTCCGTAGAAAGCATTTTCTGTGAAAAATGAAAATGGTTTCACGGAAAATTGTTTCTTGTGTTGGGTTGCAACTCTAGAAATGATGGTGATGGTGGTGGATGCAGGGGCCGTCGTACAATGGGGCACGTGGGGTGACGTGCCCCCACTGAAAATAATATAATAATATTTATGTTAATAACTCGCTTTTGGAGTATTTAAATTTTTCACTGGTCCTCTTTCTTGAATGGTATTTAAACAGATCCATTTACGGAGAGTAGAATTGAGAAACCCCATCCCGTATATGTTCCCCGTGATGAAACTTTTGAGGAGATTAAGCAGAACACTTTCGCCGCTGGAAGATTGAAAGCTTTGTTACACAATCTGATACCTTCTATTGCTGCTTCATTGTCAAGTACCGATATCTCCTTCAAGTGCTTTTCTGAGATTGATAAGCTATATACCGATGGTGTTGTTTTGAAAGATGAAGACCAAAACACAACTTACAACCAGTTTCTGGCCAACTTGATGACACGGGCTGTAACAGTTGGGCAAAGGTTGTTTAAGTATGAAGTCCCAGACATAATTAAAAGTATGCTCTCTATGTTTCTTTTGTACTTGGTGTAACCTTGAGATTATTTTCGTTATAAGTTCACACCCATTTTTCGGATCAGTTCTAAAATCTAATTGATGGGTGATGCAAGTATTTTTTAGTTTTTGCTGAGAAATGATTTGTCCTATTTGCAGGGGATAGATTTGTGTGGCTGCGGGATAATGAGTTTGCACGTCAAGCGTTAGCAGGGGTCAACCCAGTAGGCATTGAACTGTTGAGGGTAATGCTCCACTTGAATTTTCGGTTCGTTGCAAAATGAATTTTCCATTCCCGACATTTAGAGCCCTTAAAGGTTTGGTGTGTTTTTATCAGGAGTTTCCTCTTCTCAGCAAACTAGATCCTGCAGTTTATGGTCCACCAGAGTCGGCATTAACGAAAGATTTGATAGAACAAGAATTACAACAGCATGGAATGAGTGTTGATGAGGTACTAACCTGAGTGCATTATGTTTATGGATTCATATCTCCCCTGCGATTTATAAAATCATATGGCAAGCCTATTGTATGAAAGTAGGAAGAACGGTACTCGGGTAATTAACCTTTTTCAATACATTTGAGAGATCCCAAATTTTCTTTCCAAGCTAACTATCTAACATTGTTGTATGCTTGGGATGTGATCTGGACATTAACCATCCAATCTGCTCTGAGAAATGAGTCAATTTTATATGAGCTCACTTTATATCATGTTCAATATGTTCTTATCAAATCTTCATGTCCAATTTTTTTCATCACGCCTTATAGACAATGTTCTAAAATCTCTCGGTGCTAGTCGGGTGGAAGAGGAGCGCCTAGGCCGACTAGTCGGCACCTAATGATTAGTCGAATTTTCCAATTTTTTTTTTCAAAAATATTTCCCCCACCCCCCAATGTTTGAGTAAGTAGTGACATAAGACTAGGAAGAAATGAATTAAGACTAACAACAAATAGCTAAGTAGTAACAAATAATAGACTAATAGTCAATTCAAAGTTGGATTGGGTATTGCCGATGTGACGAGAAGAGTTTTGGGTCCTTTATGATAGCTGATTTGGTATGTATCGTATATATTTCGTTAAAATAACACTTAATAACCTGTTACAAAAGAATCTAAAAATTTTGAAGTATGTAAAAGCACCTATTACCGCCTAGACCATACAATCTTGGCATTGAGGGGTCCGCCTAGACAGACTTTTTGATGTGCATCAGTGATCAGTGGCATTGACACAACTTGAGAGGGAAATGTGTAGTTTTATGTAGTTCTTTTTTTTTTTTGAACGGCAAAAAAAGCAATATTTCATTGATAACAACAAAATATTACAAGAAAAGTGAAAAGCTAACGACACCATAGAGTATACTACAAGCCGAACGCATTCACACCACCAATGAAGGTTTCAAAGTTGGCGAGAAGCCAACAAAAGAAACACAACCCAAAAAGAACCACCTAAAACCCAAAGACACCCATTGATGCCACCTGGCTCAGCCCATCAGACACGACAAAACCACCCATGGATCTCAAAAAACAGTCTAAACCCATGCCTCATCGCACCTGATCTCCACACCAAAACCCATGTAGTTTTATGTAGTTCTTAGTTCTTGCCCTTTGAATATGGTTCCTAAGTTGCTTCCTAAATTCTAACTTAACAAATTTGCCCTCAATGTTTGAAACCATGAAAATTCCCCTATTATTCCAAGCATCGATTTTAATTCTTTGTGTTCAATAGCTTTTGTTGGCTTTCCATGCCTTGATCAATCAAAGTGCAGGAATTTATTATTACCCAGAACTGTAACAGTAAGGAGAAAAAAAAAAAAAGGGTGACTTTATGAACAAGAGCACTTAGTTTCTTTTCCTTGTCAATCTGATTGTTTCTGGAATATTTTCACACAGGCTATTGAGAAGAAGAAGTTATTTATAATTGACTACCACGACGTGCTTTTACCATTTATCGAGAATATGAACTCCTTGCCTGGGAGAAAAGCTTATGCTTCAAGGACAATTTTCTTCTACACACGTACTGGGTTTTTAAGGCCAATTGCCATTGAGCTTTCACTTCCTCCAACATCTTCTTCACCAGGAAACAAACGTGTTTACACTCACGGACATGATAATACAACTCATTGGATTTGGAAACTAGCCAAAGCTCATGTTTGTTCGAATGATGCAGGGGTCCATCAACTAGTGAACCACTGGTGAGACTATAGATTTCAATACCTATCAAATTTGCAAGGTTTCAAGTTTCGAATCAAAATCAAGGCCTTCAATCTTTGACCACTTCAAATTGATGCTTTCTTGTACAAAATCATTTTGATCTCAACCAGACTTGTGACATTTTACTTGGGTTGGATAAAATTGGAAAAGAGCGATGTGAAACTGAGTTTGGAGTCTCTTGAAGACTAACAGAAACTGATGCATTTACCTGATACTTGAGGTTTTAATTTGTGAATCGACATCAATCGTCAATCTTTGACCACTAAAATTTCAACCTTTTGTCATAAGAAATCATCTTGTTTTGTGATATTTTACTTGGGTCAAAGATTGGGAGAAAGGGATGTGAAACTGAATTTCAGAATCTCAGTAACACAGAGTATTTGTAGCATCATATTCGTGCTTTTAATGGCGGTGGTTTGGTATTTTCAGGTTGAGGACTCATGCTTGCTTGGAATCTTACATAATTGCCACTCATAGGCAGCTTAGCTCAATGCACCCTATCTACAAGCTGCTCCACCCTCATATGCGCTACACGTTAGAAATCAATGCTCTTGCAAGACAGAGTTTAATAAATGGCGGGGGAATAATCGAGGCTTGTTTTAGTCCTGGAAAGTACTCCATGGAAATAAGTTCTGCAGCCTACAAGAGTATGTGGCGATTCGATATGGAGGCTCTGCCAGCAGATTTAATTCGGAGGTTAGCTTTCAAACGCATTTTCGTGGTTACTATGTTCTCAAAATCAAAATGGTATTTTCTACCAGGAAACTGGAAACGGAAACATTTCGGAAATGTGTCAAAAACACAAGGGAAATGACAAAATCAGGTTAGAAACATATGAAAATTTGAGAATAGTTGGAAAACAAGAGCATATGCGTTCTCAACAATTAAACCAGTTGAAACATGTTTAGATCTCTGAAGATTTTAAGACCATAAAACAAAATGTTGGTTGGCAAAAATTGAAAGATCTCGATTCCATTTTCGTGACAACGGTAATTCAAGATGCATTTGGGTGTCTTGGTTAAAACTTAAAACACAAGAATTTCCATATTCCTCTTGAAAACCAAACCAATTTTCTCCGTCACGTCTTCGCTTCCTGTTGTCTTATGCCTCATCACTGTTCAACCGTTCTCTGTTGTACAAAATTAATGAAATTTCAGCCTTTCTAATGAGCAACCATGGTAAATTCACACTGGTGATATGTGAAATTTCAGGGGCATGGCTGTGGAGGATCCTTCAATGCCCTGTGGCATAAAACTTTTGATCGAAGACTACCCTTACGCAGCAGATGGTCTCCTCGTATGGTCGGCTATAAAAGACTTGGTAGAATCCTATGTTCGCCACTTCTACTCTGAACCCAACTCGGTCACATCTGACATTGAGCTCCAATCCTGGTGGAATGAGATAAAAAACAAGGGCCACTACGACAAAAGGAATGAACCATGGTGGCCAAAACTCAAAACAAAAGAGGACTTGTCTGGAATTTTAACCACGATCATTTGGACCGCTTCAGGCCAACACGCTGCTATAAATTTTGGGCAATACCCATTTGGAGGGTATGTTCCTAACCGTCCAACCCTAATGAGAAGACTCATTCCTCAAGAAGGTGAGCCTGAGTATGAGAAGTTCATGCACAACCCTCAACTGACTTTTTTATCCTCTTTGCCAACTCAACTCCAAGCGACAAAAGTAATGGCGGTCCAAGACACTTTGTCAACTCACTCTCCAGATGAGGAGTATCTGGGTGAGGTGCACAATCTTCAGGCTCAGCGCATCAATGATCATGAAGTTTTAAAGCTGTTTGAGAAATTTTCCTCTAAATTAGAGGAGATTGAAAAGACTATCCATGGAAGAAATAAGGATAGTCATCTAAGGAACCGAAGTGGTGCTGGTATTCCTCCGTATGAACTGCTTCTTCCATCGTCGGGCCCCGGGGTGACCGGTCGTGGCGTCCCCAACAGCATCTCCATCTGACAATGGGGCCGAGTTTCAAATTTTCTTCCTTTATTCTTTTTGGTACCGATCCTTGATTTTTCATCACTTGATGTAATAAATGGCAGGAGGCTATGTAGGAGTTTGTATAGTAAATTCGAGTTATCATGTTGTATTGACGACACAATTTGTGAGGGCGTTTCCGCTAAATATGCATCCCCCTCCGGAAAGTTCTTTTTTTTTTTTTTTTTTTTTTTTTTTTGTCATTCGTTAATCCTAATCTACTCTATCCTAGGGAATTGGGGGAGGGGGATGGGTGCTTACGGGAATCGAACCCTGCACATATGCATGGGAGTATAAGGGAGGCACCAACTGCACTCCACTCCACTTGCCCCTCCGGAAAGTTCAACAAGTAACAATCTCAAACAAATTTTAATAGATGGATAAGGTCTTGCTGACCTCTACCCAATAGGTGGAGGATGATGGGTACACAAAGACAAATGAGTTCAGATACATTTTACAAATAACAATACGTTCACGGAAATTAATACAATTTTTTCGGATATCGATACGCTTGTTTTGGGTATTTTTTACTCAAATTTGAACATGATGTAACATTTTACAGATAACAATACATTTTCACGGAAATTAATACAATTTTTTCGGATATCGATAGGCTTGTTTTGGGTATTTTTTTACTCAAATTTGAACCTGATGTGTGACTCTTACTCCCTCCATCCAAAATGAAAGTCCTATACGAATGTGCCAAAAAAACATGAAATTTTCAAATAAAATATTTACGTACATGATTTTTTGAGTTTTTTCGTACTAAACTAAAGATTTAATCAAGATTTTTAATTTAGTGCGCAAAAGTTCAAAAAATCATAATCGGGAGTACTTTATTTTTTTCATGCGTCGTGCTCTCTAGTCTCCTGTCTCTCTGCCCCCACTTCTCCCTTGCATAAAGACAGACTCCTGGAAAAAGAACAAAGCAGATTTTTCCAAGAATTCCAAAGTCTGTTCCATAGCAGGAAAATTGTGATGGGCCCGGGTGTCATAGTAATTAAGCATTCCAAGGTCAGTAATTGTAGTCACGAGGATGTGATTATTTTAATTAAGCTTATTTATTACTACGTGGGTAATAAAATAATCAACTAAATTACTTGGTTTCACACTTACAATAAAATTTATCTAGAAATGTAAGGACCTGCTCCACCTAACCTGCTAGTTCTTAGCTTAACCAAGCAACTCAAAAAGTTAACCTTAAGTTATACAGTAGCTCATGAAGTTTCGTTATATATTACACTCATAGGGAAGGGTCCTATTTATGGGGATTGAAGGTGGGTTAGAGATAATTATAGGAGAATTAATTAAATCCGAAAATAAAGTTAATTTCCTATAAAAACTCTTCCTAATAGTGTTTCGATCGTGTGCACAACAAGTTGGGTTACCGGATCGTGGGAAGAGTTAGAACAAAGCTCAACACTTGCAAAAGCTTCTGGACTCGCTCAGACTAGATTTGGCGGCCGAAACATTGATTTCGCGGCCAACACTTCTAGACAACATAGGAGACCAAACTTCGTGGGCTCGCTTCGGGCACTACCAAACTCCGATTCGTGCGTATTTGAACCGTTAAAAAATTTGTTAAATCTACTTTCTAATCCAACTGGTTTGGATCCAAAATATTTTGTTTATTTAAATATATGACAATATTACCCTCAGTAGGTCGGAAAATGAATGATTTCGGTAAAATACTCATATCTCCCTTATTTCAAATCGGATTGAAAGTAGTAAAAGATGGTGGAATCTAACCATAAACATAATAAAGTTTGGTTTATCAAAAGTGGGTCAAAAGCAGACCAATCGACAGATTATCGAAGCCAACTAAGGCTAAAACACGTTTTAAGTGTCATGCGGCACTTCCCTCCCTAATTCTAAGGCATTATTCATCCTTTAAGAGTTCCACATAGTTCAATTGTTCGAAAGCATCTCATTCTTCATCAAATCATACAAAATTGTTTCATCATCGGATTCCGCATGAGGTGGGGTTTAATTTTTTTTTTTTTTAACGGAAGCCAATTGGGGTTTAAAATATCTACCGAGCCAAATTAGGATGTCTACATTTATGTATGTAAAGGTTCCACCCCATGTGACAAATGCATTACGAATAACGCGCGGTTACATTGGAGTTTTTTTCCCATAAAAGACCGGGAAAGTAAGGGCACAAATGGACATGGAATCTAAAATAGAAGGATAAAAAGTGTTATTTCTCTTCTTTAGGCCGCCGGTTTCCCTTATGTGCCCGGAAACACATGTATATATATATATATATAGGAAGCCGATCTCCTAAGGGATCCCTTAAACAAAATTTGGTGCGGACTTGGCCCTTTTTCAACTTTCCGGATCAAATTTTGACGATCCGAACCGCTCAATGTTTTTAAAATGCATTTTCCAAGGCCTACGCGAAAAATCTTCAAAAAAAAAATACTCGGAAGGGCTTGATCCAAACAGTTTTCGGTAAATCTGTACATATGTACAGTTTTACCGAAAACTGTTTGGATCAAGCCCTTCCGGGTATTTTTTTTTTTGAAGATTTTCCGCGTAGGCCCTTAAAAATGCATTTTAAAAACATTGAGCGGTTCGGATCGTCAAAATTTGGCTCGGAAAGGTGAGGTCCGCACCAAATTTGGTTAAGGGATCCCTTATTAGATCATTATCCTATATGTGTATATATATATATATATATATATATATTCTACCACATTACTAGGGCACGAGAGAGAGAGAGAGAGAGAGAGAGAGAGAGTGCGGATTCATCGACTGTTGACTTTGGTAAGAGAGAAATTTTCACGTTTCCCTCCCTTCTTAGTTCTTCTCGTTTTGTGGATTTCCATTTAGCTATGTTTATTTTTGTTTTTGTTGGAAATCTTACTCGGTAGTTTGCAGGCAAGATTCGAGACGATGGGTCGTTCCTTCTCAGCATGTCTCATGATTCTGGTTGTCCATAAGACTCTCGAGATGTACGTATTCTATTTCTTTTCTTGTTGGTTTACCATCTTTTATTCTCTAATACATGTCTTAGGGCATACATGATACACATATGAAGTCAATCTGGTGGCTGCCACAGAAAAAACAAAAAAACAAAAGATGTTTGTGGTGCTATAATGATCTCATCGGATTTGGTGGGAAGGTGTATGTGTGGGGAAGAGGGTTAAGACGATGTTAGTATTGCTGAAATTATGGGGCATGTAGATGACTCTAGTTGTGACAATGAGGTAGTTATGGTGGGGCACAATGTTGGTGGTGATTGATTTTTGGTGTCTGTATAAACTTTCGGGACCTTAAAATAGTAATGGTTGATGGTTCTTGTTTCCTTGTGCAAGCCAAAAGATGGAATATGTTTCTCGAATTGAGGTCACACCCTAATGCAACAGAACAACTCATTCTTTATTGGATAGTGTTCCCTTGGAAATATTTTAGCGTTCCCTTGGAGACCAACTCTAAACGTTTTAGGTTTAATAAAGGCCGTGTGAATAGACATATAAAATGTTTAGTGACTTCATTTTATATCCAATATCATTTTATGTATACACTAAATGTGAAGTGTAGCTGCAAGTATATCACTGAAAAGAGAGTTGAAGAAAGATTTCGATACTTGGGAGTAGAATTGACATCATCAGAACTGGGGAGGAAGCTCAGGAGAGGACTATTGGAAGGGCCACTTATTTTTCTATTTTCTTTTCTATATCGAAATTGGACGGGAAACGGAATTGGAAGAAAAGAACTTCGGGAAGAGAGTAGTACAATATCCAAAAAAGAGGGGGGAATGGTATGTTGTGGAATTTTTGTGGATTACACTACTGAAAGGAGTGCATTTTCTAAGGAACTATTTATTGTGATGTTAGTACTTGGACTTGTTTTAACACTTTGGGTTGTGATCACCTCTACACATGCCTCTTTGGGAGTATATTTGTTTTACGTGAGAGTAATACCTCATGAATAGGCTAATCACAGCTGAATACGTAGATGCATAAGTTTCTTTGAGATATTTTTTATTGCTGGGAGACTTCTAGTCTTTTGGATTTTGCGTTATCTTGTGAAGATTCGTTTGGCTTCTTGACTCAAGTTTTAATTGTTTCTATGTAGTTTTTATGTTGAACCATGTATTAAATGCTTTGCGGTAAAGTATCTCATGTTGCCCGAATGCTTTTACAAGTGGACTCATGTTCAGGACACGATGAAACGGTATGCCCTCTTCACTCTCTCAGTTTCTTGTTGTTTTGTACAGTGTGGAAATCTACTTATAGATGAAGCAATAATTATTCTTAGGTTTTAGCTTACCTTCATGTCGCAGTAGTTTGTCCTGCTTTGTTTGTTTAACCATGATGACAAAGGACAAATGTATTGTGTCCTGATGTTCGTATATTGTGCTTATGTTTAATTTGTTCACATATTGAGCTGATCTTGAACAAACTTCTAGTGGGATAAACACGAGTTAGATCATGTAGCTTGATTCGTTTTGCAGCCCCGATATCCAGTGGTTAACTCCAAAATGCCATTGGCAAATGGCAAAACCAAATATTGACATGCTACGAATTCAGAATCCTGTATTTTTGCTGCTTTGCAGTTTTTCAAATTATACAATAAAAAATGCTATAGGCAAGAAAGTTTACCCCGAATTATACACAGAATGTGAATGTTTTTCTTTAAAATGAAGCAATCAACTGCCTCTCCCCACCCACCATCGCCGCCACCACCATCACCACCATCCATCACTCTCAATCCCCGTTTCATCACTTCACCATCTTCCCGGCCCACTCCCTACGATCCCTCTCCCCAAAACCCACATGAATCTTGCGAATAGTATCATCTCTAAATTCAACTGAATGATTTGATTCCCCCCGTGATTCAGATCTGGAATTGCCGTCGTTGGAGGTGGATTAGGACTAAGAATAACAATAACCCTTGTCGGCATTGGAAAGCAGATACTACTGTCTTCGTCATCGCGTCGGTTTTGTCGCTGCCACCGGCATTGTTTTAACCGGACTGGTACTGGTAGTATCCACTATCCAGTTAGCGTTCATTGTAGTAGTAGTAGTAATCTTGTTGTTCTTCAATCTTTCCCTATTTGCCTCGAATAGTTTGTGTTGTTGGATGCGAGGGGGTTGAAATTCTCTAGAACTATGTCTTAGTTTTGCTTTATGTTCCAGTTAAATAAAATAAAAATCTAAAATCATTTAGATGATGGTGTAAAACCACAACCAAACATGTACTTTTTGGAAGTCAAAACCCAGAATAGGCAAATTTGATGCATTAATTGGTTGAAGCAAATAAGCACAGAGCCCGTATATATCCACCATTTCGTTTCACCGCAGCTTTTGGCCAACTTTTCTTCATCTTTTTTAAATGTGGTTCTGGTTGAATTGAAAGGAACTAAAGTAGGGGATTAAGGTAAGAGATTCTTGGATCAAAAATTAAAACAAACAAAAATAGAAGAGGACTGGATTTAATTTTTGCTCTGGTGAAGGTTGAAAAAAAAAGGTGAGAGGTGGGGGTGGGGGAAGATGGTGGAGGGATGGGAAGGAGCGGAGAGGGTGGTCATAGTTTGGGGGGTTTTGGGAAATTTTCCCTGTATTTGATGTTAACCCAAAATATTTTTAGAGTCTATACTCCCTACATTTTAGTGCTCTTTTTCGATATATCAATTTTTGTGTCTTCTTTTTCTTTCAGGGTTGATGAACTTGAAAAGGAGTCTGCATCTCGTCGCGAAATTGGAAGTTAGAGCTGCACACGTACATTACTTGCTTCTGAAGACTTCCCAAGTCATCATGTTTCTGATAACTATCTTGTTAGTTCAATTTATTAACAGAAACATGATGACTTGGGAAGTCTTCAGAAGCAAGTAATGTACGTGTGCAGCTCTAACTTCCAATTTCGCGACGAGATGCAGACTCCTTTTCAAGTTCATCAACCCTGAAAGAAAAAGAAGACACAAAAATTGATATATCGAAAAAGAGCACTAAAATGTAGGGAGTATAGACTCTAAAAATATTTTGGGTTAACATCAAATACAGGGAAATTTTCCAAAAACCCCCCAAACTATGACCACCCTCTCCGCTCCTTCCCATCCATCCACCATCTTACCCCACCCCCACTTCTCACCTTTTTTTTTCAACCTTCACCAGAGCAAAAATTAAATCCAGTCCTCTTCTATTTTTGTTTGTTTTAATTTTTGATCCAAGAATCTCTTACCTTAATCCCCTACTTTAGTTCTTTTCAATTCAACCAAAACATCATTTAAAAAAGAAGAAGAAAAGTTGGCCAAAATTGTTGCGGTGAAACGAAATGGTGGATATATACGGGCTTTGTGCTTATTTGCTTCAACCAATTAATGCATCAAATTTTCCTATTCTGGGTTTTGACTTCCAAAAAGTACATGTTTGGTTGTGGTTTTACACCATCATCTAAATGATTTTAGATTTTTATTTTATTTAACTGGAACATAAAGCAAAACTAAGACATAGTTCTAGGGAATTTCAACCCCCTCGCATCCAACAACACAAACCACTCGAGGCAGTTAGGGAAAGATTGAAGAGCAACAAGATTACTACTACTACTACAATGAACTACTACTACAATGAACGCTAACTGGATAGTGGATACTACCAGTACCAATCCAGTTAAAATAATGCCAGTGGCAGCGACAAAACCGACGCGATGATGAAGAGAGTAGTATCTGCTTTCCAATGCCGACAATGGTTATTGTTATTCTTAGTCCTAATCCACCTCTAACTACGGCAATTCCATATCTGAATCACGGGGGGAATCAGATCATTCGGTTGAATTTAGAGATGATACTATTCGCAAGATTCAGGTTGGTTTTAGGGAGAGGGATCGTAGGGAGTGGGCCGGGAAGATGGTGAAGTGATGAAACGGGGATTGAGAGTGATGGATGGTGGTGGTGGTGGCCATGTGGCGGCGATGGTGGGTGGGGAGAGGCAGTTGATTGCTTCATTTTTAAGAAAAACATTCACATTCTGTGTATAATTCAGGGTAAACTTTCTTGCCTATAGCATTTTTTATTGTATAATTTGAAAAACTGCAAAGCAGCAAAAATACAGGATTCTGAATTCGTAGCATGTCAATATTTGGTTTTGCCATTTGCCAATGGCATTTTGGAGTTAACCACTGGATATCGGGGCTGCAAAACGAATCAAGCTACATGATCTAACTCGTGTTTATCCCACTAGAAGTTTGTTCAAGATCAGCTCAATATGTGAACAAATTAAACATAAGCACAATATACGAACATCAGGACACAATACATTTGTCCTTTGTCATCATGGTTAAACAAACAAAGCAGGACAAACTACTGCGACATGAAGGTAAGCTAAAACCTAAGAATAATTATTGCTTCATCTATAAGTAGATTTCCACACTGTACAAAACAACAAGAAATTGAGAGAGTGAAGAGGGCATACCGTTTCATCGTGTCCTGAACATGAGTCCACTTGTAAAAGCATTCGGGCAACATGAGATACTTTACCGCAAAAGCATTTAATACATGGTTCAACATAAAAACTACATAGAAACAATTAAAACTTGAGTCAAGAAGCCAAACGAATCTTCACAAGATGACGCAAAATCCAAAAGACTAGAAGTCTCCCAGCAATAAAAAATATCTCAAAGAAACTTATGCATCTACGTATTCAGCTGTGATTAGCCCATTCATGAGGTATTATTCTCACGTAAAACAAATATACTCCCAAAGAGGCATGTGTAGAGGTGACCACAACCCAAAGTGTTAAAACAAATCCAAGTACTAACATCACAATAAATAGTTCCTCATAAAATGCACTCCTTTCAGTAGGGTAATCCACAAAAATTCCACAGCATACCATTCCCCCCTCTTTTTTGGATGTTGTACTGCTCTTTTCCCGAAGTTCTTTTCTTCCAATTCAGTTTTGCGTCCAATTTTGATATAGAAAAATAAGTGCCCCTTCCAATAGTCCTGTCCTGGGCTTCCTCCCCAGTTCTGATGATGTCAATTATGCTCCCAAGTATCGAAATCTTTCTTCAGCTCTCTTTTCAGTGATATACTTGCAGCTACACTTCACATTTAGCGTATACATAAAATGATATTGGATATAAAATGAAGTCACTAAACATTTATATGTCTATTTTTTTGATCACGATTTATATGTCTATTCACACGGCCTTTATTAAACCTAAAACGTTTAGAGTCGGTCTCCAAGGGAACGCTAAAATATTTCCAAGGGAACACTATCCAACAAAGAATGAGTTGTTCTGTTGCATTAGAGTGTGACCTCAGTTCGAGAAACATATTCCATCTTTTGGCTTGCACAAGGAAACAAGAACCGTCAACCATTACCATTTTGGGTCCGTTTTTGGGGAGGACATAGTAAAGGGGTCTTTACTGCATTAAGGACATAAACTAATTCTTTAATGCCAAGAGGACAAATCACCTACACATTCCAAAAATGCCCCCGCTAGCCAATGAAAGTACCTAAACCCCCTAAACCCTATGAAAGTGCCTAAACCCCCAAACCTAATGAAAGTGCTTAAACCTAAATCCTATGGTACCCTATGAAAGTGCCTAAAACCCTAGAGTACCCTATGAAAATGCCTAAAATACTAAAACACTATAATTGAAAAGTGCACCCTAAACCTAAACCCTAGGGTACCTTATGAAAGTGCCTAAAATACTAGGGTACCCTATGAAAGTGTCTGAACAGTTAAAACCCTATAATTGGAAAAGTGCACCATAAGTGCCTAAACCCAAAATGCCTAAAACTACCCTACCTTAAAGAGCCTAACCCCCTAAAATTGAATCCAAAATTGAACCCGATCCCAAAATTAAAGAGTGACGGGCATGAAGGCCACATGTCGCCTTCATAGTCAAAGCAAAGGGAACCTGTCACTTTCAATCTGTCGGTTTCAAGTTTGTATTGTCGCTTTCGGTTTGTAATGACGGGCATGAAATACCCTTATATGTCGCTTTCGGTTTGTAATTTTTTTTATTATTAGGGGTATTTTTGTCTAGTGTTGTCCTTGAACCCTCAACAATTTCACATCTATGTATTGGAAGCATTAAAATAAGTTAGGCTGGACTAAACACCATTTAAAGCTCCAAACTTGGCCTTTAGGCCAATTTTCTGTACTATTTTAAGGTCCCGAAAGTTTATACAGACACCAAAAATCAATCACCACCAACATTGTGCCCCACCATAACTACCTCATTGTCACAACTAGAGTCACCTACATGCCCCATAATTTCAGCAATACTAACAAGGTCTTAACCCCCTTCCCCACACATACACCTTCTCACCAAATCCGATGAGAATAAAAGATGGTAAACCAACAAGAAAAGAAATAGAATACGTACATCTCGACAGTCTTATAGACAACCAAAATTATGAAACATGCTGAGAAGAAACGACCCATCGTCTCGAATCTTGCCTGCAAACTACCGAGTAAGATTTCAAACAAAAACAAAAATAAACATAGCTAAATGGAAATCCACAAAATGAGAAGAACTAAGAAGGGAGGGAAACGTGAAAATTTCTCTCTTACCAAGGTCAACAGTCGATGAATCTGTCTCTCTCTCTCTCTCTCTCTCTCTCTCTCTCTCTCTCTCTCTCTCTCTCTCTCTCTCTCTATTCTTCTTTTGTGCCCTAGTTATTCTCTCTCTCGTGCCCTAGTAATGTGGTAGAATATATATATATATATATATATAGGACACGTGTTTCCGGGCACAGAAGGGAAACCGGCAGCCTAAAGAAGGGAAATAACACTTTTTATCCTTCTATTTTAGATTCCATGTCCATTTGTGCCATTACTTTCCCGGTCTTTTTTGGGAAAAAAACTCCAATGCAACCGCGTGCAATTCGTAACGCATTTGTCACATGGGGTGGAACCTTCACATACATAAATGTAGACATCCTAATTTGGCTCGGTAGATATTTTAAACCCCAATTGGCTTCCGTTCAAAAAAAAAAGAAGATATTTTAAACCCCACCTCATGCGGAATACCGATGATGAAACGATTTTGTATGCTTTGTTGAAGAATGAGATGCTTTCGAACAATTGAACTGTGTGGAACTCTTAAGGGATGAACAATGCCTTAGAATTAGCGAGGAAAGTGCCGCATGACACTTAGAACGTGTTTTAGCCTTAGTTGGCTTCGATAATCTATCGACTGGTCTGCTTTCGACCCACTTTTGATAAACCAAACTTTATTATTTTTATGGTTAGATTCCACCATCTTTTAGTACTTTCAATCCGGTTTGAAATGAGGGAGATACGAGTATTTTACTGAAATCATTAAATTTCCGACCCACTGAGGGTAATATTGTCATATATTTAAATAAACAAAATATTTTGGATCCAAACCAGATGGATTAGAAAGTAGACTTAACAAACTTTTTAACGGTTCAAATATGCACGAAACGGAGTTTGGTAGTTCCCGAAGCGAGCCCGCGGAGTTTGGTCTCCTATGATGTCTAGAAGTGTTGGCCGCCAAATCTAGTCCGAGCGAGTCCAGAAGCTTTTGCAAGTGTTGAGCTTTGTTCTAACTCTTCCCACCATCTGGTAACCCAACTTGCTGTGCACACGATCGAAACACTATTAGGAAGAGTTTTTATAGGAAATTAACTTTATTTTCGGATTTAATTAATTCCCCTATAATTATCTCGAATCCGGAGGAGGCGTTGTGCTGTAGGTGTTGTGTGTCTTGTTGTGCGGCAAAACTACGTCGTTTTGCTCATTTTCTTAGTATATCTAAGGGCCCTATTTGGAGAGTTAAGTGTGAGGTT
The DNA here is from genome assembly GCA_016920895.1 of Vaccinium myrtillus. Lineage (NCBI taxonomy): Eukaryota > Viridiplantae > Streptophyta > Magnoliopsida > Ericales > Ericaceae > Vaccinium > Vaccinium myrtillus. The sequence continues at coordinate 16,237,328 of CM029272.1, read as the reverse complement.
TAATTTTGGGGTTCAATTTTAGGGGATTTAGGCTCTTTGGGGTAGGGTATAGTGGGTTTAGGCACTTGAATTTAGGCACTTTGGGTTTAGGCACTTCATGTCACGCCCTCAATTTCTAGTGACATAAAAATAAACATTTACTCTAAGCTAGATGATACCATGATACCATAATTCAACCACTGATAATCCAGTCATAAGGATTTATGTTCAAGTCCGGCACCTACGTACCCAAAACCCAAAGACAAAATGATGGAGAGTATCTAGAATATTACTTTCTTTTCAGTAAAAAATCTACGAATTTGGGTTACATATTTATCTTGCAACAAAAGTTTATTTAAAAAAAAATGAATGGGAACTCCCAATGCATGCTTTCAATAGTTGAGATGCACCCAAAGCACTTCACGTTATGTCCTTGGTTTGTACCTGAAAAAAATAGGGTGAGCTACACTAACCCAGTAAGAAAACATTCTACAATTTCTAAATGAATAAGAGATGATATGCGCAAGCGAGAGACCATAAGTAAGGATAGAGAACTAGGCATTGCTAATTTATGAGATGGTAATGAAGAGTTTTATCCTCATCACAATCACAGGTTTTACCTCAATAGTCGTAATTTACTTTCTGACGTGCGGAGACCCATAGACATTCATTTGTTTATTGCTCATAACCGAATTCATTCCTCTACATGTATCAAGTTTGCTTTAAACGAGTTATGCTTAGAGAAATTTTTAGCGACACACCAGGCGGTGGCCCTAGTATCATTCCGGGCATGCCATATTGGCCCCGTGTCACTCCGGGCATACCCTTTCGGGCCTCGTGTCACTCCGGGCATACCCCTTTCGGGCCCCGTGTCATCATCACCATACCGGGCATACCCTATCGGGCCCCGTGTCACTCCGGGCATACCCTATTGGGCCCCATGTCGTCATTACCATACTCTAAACTTTATTTAATGCTCATTCAAGTATTCACACAAATCCACTTAAGCGTCATCGTATAACTCACGCCTCATATTACGATTCAAACGGTGTTACGTGTCCATTACCCGTCATAAGAACTTATCCATGGTTAGTGTCGTGCCTAGTGTCCCATTTGACTAACCAAGACTTTTAATCAAATCATTTAGCTTGCTCAATCATGTATCTCATTTCCCCACACGTCCATAAATCCAAGTAAAATGCCCATATGCATCAAACTAGCACTCAAAACCAAGTATTCGTAATATGCTAACTACCCGTTTCTGAAATAACATAACTGCACGTATTCCTAAAGTTAATTAAATCTAGGGCAGTTCCTCAAGGGTATTTACAAATCTGTCAATGAAAACGTGTAGCGGAGAGTCAAGCAAACGCCAATCGAGCAAAACAAACGAAGGCAAAATAATGGGATGAAACTGGAAAATCCGTCCAGACGGTCATGGCCCGTCCAGACGGAAAAAAAAAAACAGCTAGCAACATTCAGCAAATCAGCAGCAGTAATGGTCTAATTTTTTTGTACAGATATCAAAGAGAATGCTCAACCGGACATCAAACACCCAAACTAAAGTCTAAAATTAACTAACAAATGTGCAATGGAGTAGTTTTATCAATCTAATCAGGGGAAAAGCAATTAGAAGAATAGATCAAGCAAGTATCCATCCCAACTGACCAGAAAATGGGTTTTTCAACAAAACATCGAAAGGTAGTATCAATACAAGATTTAACACAACAAATCATTCATAAATCAATTAGAAATAGTAGAATATCCCCTACCTCGAGGTGTGTCAGCTCCAAATCAAGTGTTGAACCAAACCCTAGCTTTCCCTCTTGTGACCCCAACCAGGGGCGGAGCCAGGATTTTGGTTCAGGGGGGCAAGAATTAGACGCGTTCAGGGGGTGCAAGGATTTTGGTTCAGGAGGGCAAAAAAAAAAATCAAAGAGGGGTCAATTAGCAATTTTGTGAGGTATACTAGTAAAATCCCTATAGAAATTTGGGGGTCAGGGGTCAACTGACCCCTCTTGTCTCCATGTGGCTCCGCCCTTGACCCCAACCGAACTCCTTCAAGCTTCCATACGAAAATTCCAAGCTCCAAAAGTGGAATATTTAAGGGTTTTGAGGTGGGTTTGTGTTAGATTTATGGGTTAGATGTTGATTTCGTGAGAGATTGAGAGAGAGAGAGAGAGAGAGAGAGAGAGAGAGAGAGAGAGAGAGAGAGAGAGAGAGAGAGAGAAACCGAGTGAAGGGGAAGAGAGAGAGACACAATCGGCTGGTGAGGAGGGGAGGAATTAAACAAAATTTCTCTCTCTCGTCCTTTGTATTATTGTATACCACCAAATCACTTATTTACATCACCACTCCTTCTATTTACTAGTGTGTTACCAACAACTTCATGTTCTCCCATTAACCCATAACTTAACCTTTAAACATTTCCCTACAATTCCCCAATTTCAAATCGAAAGAATAAATAAATAAATAATAATAATAATAATATGTGAATTTTCGGATCTTTACACTTCAGGTTTAGGGTTTAGGCACTTTGGGTTAAGACACTTTGTAATGGTTTTTTCTTCCTCCAAACAAGGCCCTTGGAAGTTTTGAAAGTGTGCACAAAAATCAAGCAAAATGACGTAGTTTTGCCGCACAACACTTACCGCATAGCACCCACCCCGGATCCAATTATCTCTAACCCTACCTTCAATCCCCATAAAAGGACCCTTCCCTATGAGTGTAATATATAACGAAACGCCATGAGCTACTGTATAACTTAAGATTAACTTTTTGAGTTGCATGATTAGGCTAAGGACTAGCAGGTTAGGTGGAGCAAGTCCTTACCGTTCTAGATAAATTTTATTGTAAGTGTGAAACCACGTGTAATTTAGTTGATTTTTGTATTACCCACGTAGTAAATGGTCCATCTCCTAAGTTGCAGGAGTGTTGTAGATAGTAAATAGACACATAAAATGCTAAAATAGATTGTTTAAAAAAAAAAGAAGGTGCTAAAATAGATAGGAAGGAAGGAAATTTCTTTCCATTCGCTTGCTGAGAGGATAACTAATCTCTATCTTCCTTCCTCGGATTATGAGTCTTGGGATCCATATATTAAACGCTCACTTTTCATATTATCCAAAATAGATTTGTCAAATTCACTCTGTTAAATGAGGTTACACAAAATCATATCATTAAACTACAGTTTCGAAACATAGAAAGCACCCTGCCAACCAAGTACTTCAAATTGCATATCTGGGATATAAGTTGGGGGAAATTACGGTTCAGTGGTGGGGACAAACAATAATTACCTGTTTAATGGTGTCAAGTATTGAAATCCCCAAAACATGGCATCCCCAACAATAGTGACTAATACATGGTAACCATGACTTGCCCGGACAATTTTACCCTAATTATGTGGTGAAAGTCCAAAGACTACCACTGATTGATAATTTACCCTACCCTTTATTACGTCCTACAAAATAGATAAAGAAGTTTGAACTTCTTGTTTATTTATTCTATCAGAAGTTGATTCAATGTCAAAAGTCGTCATCGAAAACCATGGAGTTTTACAATTATTCACCCTAGATTGCGACCAGACTTAAACATCGAAGTCAATGACTATGGCCAATCAATTTTTTCAAAAACTTAATGCTAGCAAACTACAACCAGTATTTAACTATCCACTTCAATGACTATGGTTAAACAAGCTTTCCAAACATCTAATGCCAACCTGCATTCATCTGCAGATTGCTTTCTGTGTGTGGATGGCTTTGTATACGGAAAATGTGGGGATTTCTCTTCCGGAATAGAAAATACGTTGTCCACGCCTTTTCTTTTCCCTACACAAAACATTGTGCTTACCACTAGTGCAGGATGCTCTTTACAAGACTTGTTCAATTTCAACTAAACAGATGCCCAAAAATTGTCGAACTAAACCAAGTCAATCAACTATCCGTTGGAAAAAAACTTGTTCTCATCCATTTTAAATTAATTATTTAAGTGGGTTCCACACGTCCACGTGGCCGGACCCACATACCGTTGTGTTCGTCTTAGTTAGGAGATTAAGATCGAACCCTTAATTGGATAAAATCAAGTTAAGGTGAATGAGAAATTGACCTTGAAAGTGCCTACATGAACATTGATATAAGGGGAAAAAAAGAGTTGTCCCACTGTTAGTGATTTTTGTACTTCTTTGTAACAAAAATTAATTGAGTGTGAGCGTGCCAGAGAGAGTTTCAATCTCCTCCCTCAGATTAACTTTGGAAAACCAAATCTAATCAGGCGATTGTGTTTTTAAATGGTTCAATTACCTCAATTAAGAGGATTTTTCTTTCAAAGTGAAGAAATGCAAACCAATATACTTAGGAAATTAAAGAACAACAAAGAAACAAGATACTTCGATTAATAAACCAAAGATAAACTTACTTCGAAATTGCCTTCAACTTCAGATACAAGGTAACGAGAAGTTCGAACAGATGATTGTTACAAGAACAACCAAGAGTAATCTTAACTACTTCCTAATCTACTTCGAAACTGAGTTCGAAATACTAAACTACTTGCCAATGAACAAACCAAGCATCATTTATTTGATAGATGTTTGTTGAAGATTTGTCCGAGGTTCTTCACTCTTCAATCTCTTCTATTTATAGACGTTGCTTGCAATTTGAACTTCCCGCTCAAAGTATTTGAACTTGGCTTACTTCGAACTCTATCTTTAACTCTTCGAATTGGCAGTCTCTTCCCTCCTCTACGTCTGAATTTGAATTCCTTTAATCTTCTCCCAAAAGTTTTAGTTTGAATCTGCACAGTTATTTTAAGATAATTCAAATGATTACATGTTAAGGGCATAACTGACTTACACGATGTTCTCCACGTGTTGTAACTGCTCATTGTTTTGTTTCATAAGTTTACACGTGGAGTTCATGTGTTTAGTAGTTTAAAACATGGTTTCGAAGTCAATTTTCTATATTGACAATAACTCGTAACTACCAATAACTGCTTTTCAAATTGAGAAACAATACGACATCGTATTTACTCAACTTTATTCCAATAATCCAGTGTATCTTCATTGACAGATATTTGCCAACGTTTGGCATTTCTGATTACGTGTCAATTAATTATTGGATTTGTAAATTTTATATGTAAACATACCCCCCACATTAATATCGTTGTTCAAGGAATTTGAATAAGTGTTAATGTGCTCTTACCGCTTCGAATTCCTGTAAACTACAAAAGTGGAAGTTATTGGCAGTTCTTGTTACTTCCAATGAGAGAGTTACAATTAAATCTCACATTCCCATGAGGGATTTATGGATAATGGGCAGTTAATATACACGTTCTCCACTCACAAGAATTTGAATCGTTTCAAACTTTGAAATTTTGATCTATAAAAGAACTCAACCATTGGCAAAACCCATCATCAATTCTCGTTCTAAACTTATTTATCTCCTTTAAATTCAACCCAACCATGGCTGATGTTACCATTACTCAAAATTCCTTTCAAAACATGGACCTTAATGGTCACCAACCTGTTGAAACTGAAAACGTTGTTACACCAATTGTTGGTGAGATTCGAAGGGACCGCTCTTACGTAGTGGTTCAAATAGAAGAAGATCAGGAACCTATTAACCCATGGAGTCCTCCTATCTCTCCTACTCCTCAGCCTTTTCTATGGGGTCTACCATCTGAAATAGTGGTGGTAAAGATGGATGACCCTGCGGACTTCAAAGGCTGGAGTAGATATCGCTCATTAGCTATGAGTACCTCTATCTCCTTTCATCAAACGTGATCTTAATATAATAATGCTTGACAGCCTCATTGCCACTCGTCTCACCCCTTCATTTTTTAAAGTTTGTGAAGATGAAAGATCAGGCTTCGCTGGTTATGGTGAACTTAAGCAGAGGGCCAGTAACCAATATATATACTGGTTACATGAGGTTCGAAGGCCTCATTTTGAAGGGAACTTTATTGATCCCGCTAATCTTCCTCTTCGAACCCTTTCAGAAAATCCAGATTGGTTTCAAGAGTTGAAGAATATCAAGTTTGACTCTACTCTTTCACATGTTGATTATTCTTACTCTCTCTATCCACAATCCGATTCTATCAAAGCCAAAGAATTGTTGGCTGCTTTTGCTTTTTTAGAGATAGGGATTCTTGAAGACGACATTCCTTATAAAAAAAAATTATGGGCTTGTGAAACCCTTCAATGTGCTATTCTTGAGCAAGTTGGTTCTTTTCTCCACTCTTTTCTGAGTCAGCTTCCTCTCCTTCGACTGTGGATGAAGAACAACACTGCTGCCTTTGGGTTCAACCAAGACCTTCGTGATTATGAGATCATACACGATCAAATCATCAAACTTCATAATAAAATAGAGAACCTGAAGGGAGACTCCTTCGAAGTCCCCTCTGGAATCTCCAAGAGATTTCGAAAGAAGTACAAAAGTCGTACCAAAAGGAATGCTCTTAAATTGGCTAAGTTCGAAATCAAAGCCAAAAACCTTGTTCTGAAAATCAGACCATTGATTGAGAAAAAACTCAAGCTGGATGAAGAAAACAGGGTTAGGATGAAAGAAAGGGAATTTTTTAATTTCACTTGGGCAAGGTTTCATGCCTTGGTGACTTGGAGCTTTCCTCATTAATTTCAAATCATCTCTACTCCAACAGCTGCTCCACCACTAATGGATGCTTGATTTTTCTTTTATGTAATAGGATTTTACTTCGTAGCATGTAATTTCCTTATGTTAATGAAATCTTAGTTCTTTCTATGGCTTAATTTGCACTTCCTAATGCTTTTCGAAGCATTTAAAGATGCTTTAAACCAGTTCGAACCCATAATAAACAAAACATTATAAAGTGTATTTTATGATATTAAACCAATAAAATGGTTTGAAACATGTAATAATTCCGAAATTGAAATTATGCAACACTTAAAGGTTTAAAATTCAAACTTGGGCCCAAAAGTGATATAGGCCCAATTACCCTTAATGAATACTTGACCCGAATCAACGTATTGTTTCATCGCAACGTATAAATCTAGGGCTAGGAACGTTTTCATTGTTAGTTGTGTGTTCAAATTTTCAAACGTTTCTTCGCTCTTTCTCCCATTTGCTCCTATCACTATGGCTTCTGAGATTGAAACCACCAAAGGATCTCCTTCCCTTGCTCTTAGGAGATTAGTGACCAGAGAAGTTTTGAAATCCAAAACTAATGTTGGTGAGTTTCAAAATCGTGCCTTCATTGAACACCCTGTTTTACCTAATACTCAAATCCTTGGGCCTGCATTTCTTAATCTCCCTCTAGATTTAACAACATGTTATCCAATTCTCGAAGGAAGCAATATTGTAAAGGACAGGTCGATAAGCTTTTCCAAATGGACCAAGAAAAACTTTGTTTGTTGGCCGAATTATGACGATAAATGGGAGGATTGGACTACTCGCATTTTCAAGGCTAAGAGAAAGGAGTTAAAAGATGTTGGGTTATCACATGTCATTTCTTTTCTTCAACATGGTATACTTCAAAACCCTACTCTTATTCATGCCTCTTTAGCTTTCTGGGACTCATCTTTCAACTGCTTCTGATTCAACTATGGAATGATGGCCCCTACAGTTCTTGATGTGGTTTTCCTTACTGGGTTTCCCCCTTATGGACCTGTCTTCGACATTACTGCAACCACCGATATTCCTTTCTTAAGTGAAATTAGATACACCCAAACCCATGCCTCATATGACAATTTTCTGGATGCTGAAAGGAAATTGGGGATGAAATATCTAGTAGAGAATTCTTTGCATATATTTGATATACTTTATGCAAAATGGTATTCTGCAATGGTGGCAAGAAAATGATGCTTGAATTTGCACCTTTAGCCTATACCCTTTCACAAGGTAAAGTCATTGATCTGGCTTCCTACTTTTTAGGCTATGTTTATAAAATTGGGTCTGATAATCATGCCAAACCACTTGCTTATAATTTGGGAGGCCCTCTCTGGTTCTTACAACTCTGGCTATTAGCCTATTTTCCATATCAAAAAGTTGCAGAAAGGTCTCCTCTTAGTATATATGGGGACAAGTTCACAATTTTAGCTTCCACTCCCCTTACCTTGGTATCCACCTACAATATTTTCACCAAATGAGGGAAACTAAGGAAGAAAGGGATTTTATTCCTTTTGATAACTGGGATATTGGGCCACCATGGATAAAAAGAATCATGGAACAGAGAAGTAGCTCCACTTATCATGAAACTTGGGCAAGTATTCTTCTCCCAAGGGAAATTATCATAGGGGCTTATATTAGTGGCTGTAAACAGGCTCATGCTGAAATTTATTGTCCTGCACAATTTGCCAGGCAATTTGGGTTGGTGCAAGCTATCCCTTGTCCCTATCCTGGTGAGATCAACATTAAGATTTCTGCAAGGAATAGGATTGATAAGGATCACATTGCACGCCTTAATGCAGATTTTAAGGATTTCAGAGCACAATTCCAACCATACAGATTTGCTAAAGGTTTGGAACCTCCTCTCCCAACATTCTCTCAATGGTGGCACAATTCCATAGAATTGTACCGTACCGTAAGTCTGCAGTTGTTAAGGCTTTTAACAAGGAAATTGGTGTTGTTATTGAAGAAGTGGCTCATTCTGATTCAATATCAGACGATGGTTTTGGGAGAAGTTCGAAAGATACTTCTCAAGGAGATCAAGAAAGAGAGATGCCAGAAATAATGTCTTCAGATCTAGTACATGTTGCTTTGGATGTTAAACCTCTTCAATCTGTACCACAGATTGTGACTAGATCTCAACAGCAAAGAACCACTCCTTCTTCTCCATCAGGTGACTCTTAATAGTTTGTGTGATTGCTATAACTTGAAAGCCTTCCTGTTTCTCATTTCTAATTCAAATATACAGAGTCTGTTCCCAAGGAAAGAACAAGAAAAAGGAAGGAATTTGTTCAAACTCCTACTTCTGCAACCTCGAAGTCAGGTAACTCTTTATTTCTTAAAGTTTATAATGATCTTCGAATCTCTTATACGAGGCATTTTACCTCCCTCTTCCCTTTTGAATAGGCAGTAAAAGAAAAGAGGACACAGAGCAAGAAGCCAGTCATGAGAAAGCAAAATTTGCTAAAGTCTATGAAGCTTCAAAAAGGAGAAGGAAGATATTGATAGAAGAACCAGAAGAAGAGGAAACAGAAGATGTTCTGATAGGCCAATTTGTGAAAGGCAAGCCTTATAACTTTAATTTCATTATGGCTATTGAACTCAATTTCATATTTCTCATTTTTGGTTATTACTTTTTTCAGAGAAAAAGGCAAAATCCAAGCATAATAAAGCTTCGAAATCTTTCTCAGAACCAGAACCAGTCAAACATATACCTGTTGAAATTCAAGGGCAAGTTGATCCTTCTGCTACTGAGGTTACTGAAGTTTCAAAGTCTAGTACAGCTGCCACACAAGAGACTGCTTCTGTCACCATGGAGAAACTTGTTAAGAAAGCAAAAATTCTCAAATCTCAACCAAAGCCATAGTGCAAGGCATGTCTCCTCCTGTTATTAGTACTGTTGCCAGAGCTTTGGTTTCAGAGCAGAGGTGTCAAACGGGCCGGGCCGGCACGGGCACGGCATGGGCAAGGCACGTTCGGAGGCGGCACGGCATGCCAGAGGCACAGTAAAAACCTGGCACAGCACGGAACGACACGGTATAAGTTGGCACGCGGCACGGCAGGGCCACGGAAATGAGCGGGCACGGCACGGGCTAAGGTGGCACGTGGCACGGCACGACATGGTCTTCAACGGGGCACGAGGCACAGCACAACACGACTTTATTCTAGCATGGCACGCCACGCCACGGCACAGGCACGGGCACGAGCATGGAAGTTGGCCTGGCACGGCACGACACGGAAGTATGACGGGCATGGCACGGCACAGGCACGACATAGCACGAGCACGGAAGTTGGCCTGGCACGGGCACGGCACAAGGCAAAAAAAATGTTAAATAATTTATTTGTATGTATTTTTTGATAATCACAACAATAAAAAATAATTATTTTTTGGTTGTGTAACTTGTGTTAGTGAATTATATATTTATATCAAGTTTTAAAAAAAATTAAGTCATGAACAAAAAAATAAACAAGAGGGAAAAAGAAGTTACAAATTTTTTATTGATTTCATTTAATTTTATATTTTTATTTTGAGAGAGAGAGAGAGAGAGAGTTTGGACCAACAAAATAAAATAAGCTTTTAAAAAATATTATACGATTAATAAATTTTGAATCAAACTTCAAACATGAAAAAAAAATTATACCACACTGTCCACAGACTCCACACATATACATTATACAATGCCTTTTATCTAATAAATATTTTGAAAAATAAAATATCAATTTTGGGAAATTATGAAATTATAGAAATTAAATTATAGAAATTATCAAATTAAATTATAGAAATTATAGACATTATGAAATTAAATTATAGAAATTATGGACATTATGAAATTAAATTATAGAAATTATAGAAATTAATAAATAATAGAAATTAGTCAAATTATAGAAATTAAATTATGGAACTTATAGAAGTTATGAAATTAAATTATAGAAATTATGAAATTAAATTATAGAAATTATAGAAATGAATCAAATTATATAAATTATATTATAGAAGTTAATTTATGGGAGAGAACTTCGGGCGAGGAATCAAGATCATCTCCTGTGATAATTCATCGTGTGATGCAAGAAAGGACGGGTCGTAGATTTGTAGGTTTATTTTCTGAACAATTTATTTTTTGAGACTCGATGCGTTTAATGTCCATGCAAAAAATCAAATTCATTGGATATTGGCATTCATTTGAATGAATCAAATTTATACAGGAGAAATAGATAGTCAAAGTCTAATTGTTTATTTTTCTTCAGACAAATATTATTCGATTAATTTTTACTAATCTTCAATTAACTTGACTTTTTTCACGGACTTAACACAACGATACTTACTAAATGAATGGTTTAAATCATTATGAGTTCCTTCCTTGCAAGAGAGAGATCTTGAAATTATGAGATGGAAAATGTATGTCGTACACAGTAACTGTATAAAGAAGTATTTCATTTTTTATGCTTTAGATAAGTTTTATAGTAGGTGTGAAACTGAGCAATTGCGTCGACTATTTTATGGGATTCGGGGTACTACAAATCAAGCCCTACAAATCACCCCCAAAAGACGTCGTTTTGGGGTCCAAAAGACGTCGTTTTGGGGTCCAAAAGACACAACAAAAAAGCACACTCAAAATTAGGTTGTTTTGAGTCCAAACCTTACGAATATCATAATGCTTTTCGTGACGAACCTTACGAATATTAATCATAAATTGTACTAGTATCATAATGCTTCCTCATTGTTATTGCTTTTCGTGAAAAACCTTACGAATATTAAAATTCTTAATCATAAATTGGATCTGTTTAGTTAAAATGACATAGTTTTGCTTAAATTTTATGTTGCATACTCTAAAAGGTGAATGATTTCAATTATCAAAGCGTGTCCGGAAAGCTCTTCGAAATGGCACAACTAATGCTTGAATAATAGCCAGTTGCATTTGTTCATTACTAAACCAGAAGGATCAAAATGCGTAATGTTGGATGGGGGAGTCCATTTGTTCATTGCTTTTAGGCGTGTAGCCCTTGATTTCTAAGAGAACATTGTTGACGAAATCTGGACTCAAAACGACGTAGTTTTGAGTGTTTTGTTGTTGTGTCTTTTGGACCCCAAAACGACGTCTTTTGAGGTGATTTTCAGGGTGATTTGTAGGGCTTAATATGTAGTACCCCTGAATCCTATTTTATGATCATGATGAGTTCCTTCCTTGCAAGAGAGAGATCTTGAAATTATGAGATGGAAAATGTATGTCGTACACAGTAACTGTATAAAGAAGTATTTCATTTTTTATGCTTTAGATAAGTTTTATAGTAGGTGTGAAACTGAGCAATTGCGTCGACTATTTTATGGGATTCGGGGTACTACAAATCAAGCCCTACAAATCACCCTGAAAATCACCCCCAAAAGACTTCGTTTTGGGGTCTAAAAGACACAACAAAAAAGCACACTCAAAATTAGGTCGTTTTGAGTCCAAACCTTACGAATATCATAATGCTTTTCGTGACGAACCTTACGAATATTAATCATAAATTGTACTAGTATCATAATGCTTCCTCATTGTTATTGCTTTTCGTGACAAACCTTACGAATATTAAAATTCTTAATCATAAATTGGATCTGTTTAGTTAAAATGACATAGTTTTGCTTAAATTTTATGTTGCATACTCTAAAAGGTGAATGATTTCAATTATCAAAGCGTGTCCGGAAAGCTCTTCAAAATGGCACAACTAATGCTTGAATAATAGCCAGTTGGATTTGTTCATTACTAAACCAAAAGGATCAATTTGGAAAAATGCGTAATGTTGGATGGGGGAGTCCATTTGTTCATTGCTTTTAGGCGTGTAGCCCTTGATTTCTAAGAGAACACTGTTGACAAAATCTGGACTCAAAACGACGTAGTTTTGAGTGTTTTGTTGTGTCTTTTGAACCCCAAAACGACGTGTTTTGGGGTGATTTTCAGGGTGATTTGTAGGGCTTGATATGTAGTACCCCGAATCCTATTTTATGAGCTAGGTAGTAGGTTTATGTTAAGCCATAAATATTTTATTCTGCAACCAAAATAACTATCCTATCTATCGCATTTAGGAAAATTCTACAAGCACCCATTGGCTGTCTTAAGGTTTGGAAAGTGGAAATTCTTGTGTGCAACAGTTAACTCTTTCGTGTAAGAGTCTTCAAAAACTAAAAAATTTTGCCTGCAAAAATTAAAGTTCTTGACTTTAGCTCAACTCAACCTAAACCCAACTCCATCAAGTTGAAATGTGACTCAACCCCCACCAAACAAACAGAAAAAAATTTGGGTACCAAATGGGTACCACGTGGCCATACCGAGCATGATCTCGACTGTCCAAAAGTATTTTAGACAACCGAGATTGATTCCCTCTCTCTCCTCTCACCCGACCATCCTCTCTCCTCTTTTTCTCTCTCCTCTTCCGGACCATCGGATCGCGCTTTGGACGGTTACAATACCCACCTGACACTGAAAATTTTCTCAAACAAAAGAGAGGGAGAAAACGGAAAGAACAGAAGCGTGGATCCAACAAGTCGCACCTTTCCCCAGAAAACGGCAACACTGTTGCTAGAGTTCTGGATGGTACTAGTAGAATATAATACTGCGACTTGTGTGATTGCGTGATAATCGGATGTGGGGTGTAGCGTGTAGTATGCCAATTTGGTCTCTAAATTAGGCCCCATTGCTTACTTTCTTCTTCTTTACTAATCCTCCACAGATGAATACTCCATCATATGATTGATTTTTCATCGGCATTTGACCCATTTCTCTTCAATTTCGAATGCCTAAACCCGAAGGCCTCCATCTATGGCCGATCCTCATCACATACTCTCACAACCATCGAACACTCAAATTCAAGTTCAAAACCCAACCCAAACCCCTCTTCTAAACACCACAGACCAATCCAAACCACGAAATCAAGAAATCCCAGAAGAAGGTTCGGATCCCCGTCTCGACAAAAACCTTCAAAAGCTAGAATTGTTCCTCGCTCTTTTGGGTTTCAACCAAACATCGGCCTTGAGCTTTGCGGTGTCTTGGATCGCGTTTTTCTTCATCGGCGTCGCAATTCCGCTTGTTGCGCTTGAGTTACTGGACTGTTCGGATTGTGAGCAGTACCAGATCAAGGAATTCGAGGCGGAGATAGTGGCTTCCCAGGCGTGTTTGGCTTCTGTTTCTCTGCTTTGTGTTTCTCACAATCTGCGCAAGTATGGTATAAGGAAGTTTCTATTTGTTGATCGGTTTAGTGGTCAAATGGCTCGGTTTAGCGACCAGTACATACAGAAAATTGAAGTAAGAACTTCATTACTTCTATTTATGTAGTCTTGTTTTTCTTTTTGTTATTTTTTGTGGCAAATACATAGTCTTTTGGGATGGGACCTACATATATATGAAACAGCCTCATGTGAGAAGGCGTTGCAAATAACCGGTCCATTGAAAGTTTTTTCCTATGCAAGGGTGGAGGGATGTGATTGCAAGTAGGCCAGTTGACCCCACTGAGTTGGAAATTCTTTGTTTTAGTAAAACATTTGTTGGTATTGTATCCATTTGAACCCAAGATTGTAAATTGCTCCAATATGTGCTCTTTATTGTTTCGTAACGAAACTCAATTCTAATGAAATGTGTGGTTTTTTGGTATTTGACTCATTGTTCATAAAATTTAGCTCCACCCTTTGCATCTATGCATACATAGAGGTTATATGTTAGATATATTACTATGAACCTGAATTTATGGGAGGCTTGGTGATGATAGTTGATTGACTTGGTTTAGTTCGACAATTTTTGGGCATCTGTTTAGTTGAAATTGAACAGGTCTTGTAAAGAGCATCCTGCACTAGTGGAAAGCACAATGTTTTGTGTAGGGAAAAGAAAAGGCGTGGACAACGTATTTTCTATTCCTGAAGAGAAATCCGCACATTTTCTGTCCGTCTACAAAGCCATCCACACACAGAAAGCAATCTGCATATGAATGCATGTTGGCATTAGATGTTTGGAAAGCTTGTTTAACCATAGTCATTGAAGTGGATAGTTAAATACTGGTTATAGTTTGCTAGCATTAAGTTTTTGAAAAAATTGATTGACCATAGTCATTGACTTCGATGTTTAAGTCTGGTCGCAATCTAGGGTGAATAATTGTAAAACTCCATGGTTTTCGATGACGACTTTTGACATTGAATCAACTTCTGATAGAATAAATAAACAAGAAGTTCAAACTTCTTTATCTATTTTGTAGGACGTAATAAAGGGTAGGGTAAATTATCAATCAGTGGTAGTCTTTGGACTTTCACCACATATTAGGGTAAAATTGTCCGGGCAAGTCATGGTTACCATGTATTAGTCACTATTGTTGGGGATGCCATGTTTTGGGGATTTCAATACTTGACACCATTAAACAGGTAATTATTGTTTGTCCCCACCAGTAATTTCCCCTAACTTATATCCCAGATATGCAATTTGAAGTACTTGGTTGGCAGGGTGCTTTCTATGTTTCCAAGCTGTAGCTTAATGATATGATTTTGTGTAACCTCATTTAACAGAGCGAATTTGACAAATCTATTTTACATAATCTGAAATCTGAGCGTTTAATATATGGATCCCAAGACTCATAATCCGAGGAAGGAAGATAGAGATTAGCTATCCTCTCAGCAAGCGAATGGAAAGAAATTTCCTTCCTTCCTATCTATTTTAGCACCCTTTTTTTTTTTTTAAACAATATATTTTAGCATTTTATGTGTCCATTTACCATCTACAACACTTCTGCAACTTAGGAGATGGACCATTTACTGATTTCCATGGGTAATTGTATGGGCTGGGTTTACAGGATACTCTAAATGTGTGAACCATAATTGTCAAACAACCTACACTCGAATTAGTAATTGTGTGGGGCTGGGTTTGCAGGACACTCTAAATGTGTGAACCATAATTGTCCAACAACCTACACTTGAATTAGGCTCGGAGATCCGTGTCCAACCATTTTAGTTGGGTATTCAACATAGCAACTTCGAGTTCACCATGAAATATTCATAGAACTCCTCAATTATGAATAAAGTACTTTAATGCACCTTATAAAGACTATTTATCCTAGTAAAAAGTAGAAATATCTTCAGACAAGGATTTATGAATGTTCCTTTGTCCTTGAGAGGGAATTAGAATCTTATGCTACACATACAAATACTTGAGTCCATGTAACAATGCCGTTATTGATATAGATTCATTAGTTGAATCCTTCCTTTCAAACATAACATGTGATTCCCCGTATAATTGTTAGCTACCGATGGCCTCTAGCAATTGATTATTGATTAGCTATACTTTTTCCTTCAAGTTTATTATTAGAGCTTGACCCACATTGACTAATTACCACCTCAGTGACTAATTACCACCTCAGAAACTAATTTATGAGTCTGTGCGACCTCTTCAGTCATTGCTAATTATTTGTTCTAGTCTAAATTGAGATCGCGTGGCACAAAAGTGTTAGAACTTGTCTCACATTGGTTAAGTATCACCCAAAACTAGTATATGAGCATTGGCGACCTCTCCACTCATATCTAATGGATTATATGAGCTTATTCTCTTTCTTTTCTTATCTGAATTGATTATGAGTTAGATCTTGGATTTTTGGCACGAACAAATACAGACTGTGTACTTTTTGAGTTCTCACAATATCCTGAAACTCTAATCACTAATCTGGCTAATCTGGCACATCGATGTTTTATTATTCATGGCAACCTTCCCGCTTGACAAGTAACTTGGCTTTTGGGTGAATTAGCTTTTTCATTTAATTTTTTCTTGTTTGGCAGGATTCTTTCCGCATGTTTGTACTGTGGGTACTAGCATGTTTCGTTTTGAAGACTGCACGCGAAGTCACCCGCATGCTATACGTGCCTCATGATTCATGGTGGTTGCCTGTTGCTATGTTATTGGCCTTGATCTTATCATGGACGTATGCAAGTGCAATCTATTTATCAGCTTGCATTTTATTTTATTTGGTCTGCAATTTGCAAATTATCCACTTCGAAGATTATGGGAAGTCCTTGGAAAGAGAATCTGACGTTATGGTATTCATAGAGGAGCACATTCGTCTGCGGCATCACCTCTCTAAAATAAGCCATAGGTTTAGGATATATCTTCTTCTGGTGTTCCTAGTTGTCACAGCAGGCCTTGTTGTGACGCTGTTCCTCACTACAGGATATACTGGACTAATTACTTTAATAAATGGAGGTGATTTTGCAGTAAGTTCAGTTCTCCATGTCTTTTACATAGAATGATGTCGGCACTTCACATTTTGTTCTACCCTTTTGCTCAATTTTATTTGTGGTTAAAATAATTTAGCTATTGCACAGATTGCCTCAAGTTAATTTGAAGGTTTCTGAAACGGCCACCTAAAAGTGGTACAACTTCTATAATTGTCATTGTTATAATTGTGTGATTACCAATTTGACTCTATAATTTGCTACGACTTTCAACCAATTTGATCTGAGTCTTGCAGTGAATTGAAAATTAAGGGGATCTTACAATTCATTCTGTGATTCACATTGACTCGCTATGATTGGCTATGCTTCACTACTAGTCAGTGTTGTTCGTTATTTTTGTGCATAATGCTGTAAATTCTGTCATTTTCACCTCTCCATCAAGAAAAAAGCCAGCAATTGATCAATTTGAAGATTCTTATCGTTTTAGATTTACTTACAGATGTGATTCATTCTTATTGGTTTATACTGATACCATTATTTCGACCATGTGTATTATTTTTATGTATATAAATTTTTAGTTTTCATATCAAATACGATTCACGATTCAATATTTAATCATAGTTGTTCACGATTCGATTTGTGATTTGATAACAATGCTTATGCATGATTCTCCAATGATTTATCTTCTTGAACATCCACTCTTAAGAAAATAACATTTGGTAATGAATGAGTGGGCAGTTTACATTGTGGTCCAAATCTTCTGCCCAATTTATCTTCGTGGTCCAAAGAAATTAGCTTTAGTTAATTTGAAGGTTTCTAAAAACAGCCACTTGAAAGTGGTCCAGTGTCTACTTATATCCATTGTTGTTACAACTGTGGGATTCCCAATTCAATTCTTGGGATTCATCTTGTGATTCACTTCGATTGGCTACACATCACCACTATTTAGTTTTGTTCCTATTATTCTATGCATAATGGATAAAATTCTATACTCCTCTCTAATCTCTATCAAGAAAAAAGCACGAAATTCCTCAATTTTATCGAAATCTTTATCGTATTAGATTTGCATCCAGATACTCAGTTTTTTATAGTTATATACCATCATTTCAACCATGAGTCTATTTTTATAGACGCAACACGCATGAAGGTTGCATCTGAAGATTCACTGTCCAATATGAGTCACAAGACTCGCACCTCAATATTTCATCAACAGTTCATGATTTTCCGATTTGAGATTTGACAACATTGCTCATGTGTGTGTTGGACATTGAGGTATCTGGCTGTACATCAACTATTTAGCAAATTACGTTTGGTAATGAACGAGTGGGCTGCATGGCTATTTACCTAGCTATGCTAATATATATTCATTGCATGCCTGAATTTAGTTCATTTATTCTTTCAAATGATTTAGTCTTATTTGCCATCATTTCTGGTTTTCCAGGTCTCGTCGCTTGTTCAGGTTGCAGGAATAACTCTTTGCTTGAATGCTGCGGCCAAAATTTCCCATAGGGCTCAGGGGATTGCATCGCTAGCAAGTAGATGGCATGCTACAGTGACATGCAGTTCTGCTGATGCATCTCAATTGAGAGTATCAAGTAGTATTGGGAACTTGGGTGTTGCCAGTACAATGGGGTCGGTGATCATAAGTAAATCGGAAAGTGATTTGGAGTCGCTGGAACATATTGCAATGCCTAGAAATACACATTTGGATTCCTGTATTTCTTCATACCACAAGAGACAAGCCTTCGGTATGTAAATCAATTGTAATTATTTCTGTACTGCATAGATCATGTTTTGTGCATATTTGGTTTTCTTACACTGCAGACAAGAGATTGCTATTACCTGGCATTCATTTTGGCTTGAACATGGGTTACAGGATTCCATCTGTTGTCTGGTTTGCGTTAACACCCAAGATAAAATACACAGCCTAAATAGTGAAACCTCACGAGCCGTGTACGAAAAAACTTGAAGACTATGATAGCATAACTTCCCAGAGATAAATGCTTAATTTTCCTGCTCAAAGCATCAGAGTAAAACTCAAAAATTTCAATTATACTTCCTTCCCATCATCGTCATTTGTCAAACACATTGATGTGAGAAGTTTCCATTTTTCTCGACATGTTCTCAGTGAAATAGTTTCGCATAAAGTAGTCGTATAGACTTTTATTTTCTCATTATATCAGTAGTCCTGTTGTCAGTGTTTGAAAAGGTCTGGGCGGCGGAGTATTGCCGCCTAGGTGCTAGAAGGCCCCTCGCCGACTAGGCACTGGTACTCGGCCTGGAAGCTAGAAGGTGCCCAGCCGCCCTTGGAGCGCCTAGCGAGTTTTAGAACATGAACTGAAGATTAAATTGCCATGATAGAATTATTTTAGATGTATCTAGTAAGATGACTAAAGTTGAAATATGTATATGACAGCTAACTTGTGGAAAAGGATTGTCTATTCACATGCGGATTCCTTTCCTTTATTCTTCTCTCAATAGAGAATAGTGCTGCCAAAAAAATCATCCATTTAATTTCCAGGTTCCTCTTGGCTCTAATGTGTTACCATCCTGGATGTGCTGTGAAATTCTAGGTTGCCTAATATTCAAGTAGAATTTGGTTGAGGAAATTCTCCCACAAATATTAGCTCGTTTACTACGCTGAATGCAAAGCTAACTTCGTTTTTGTTTTAACATTCTTTTATGGGTAACTTTTTGTATTTTCAGAAGTTTCCTTCGATGTATGTTGTTACATTCTTGTCTCATACTTGTCCAATCTTTGCAGTGCTGTACTTGCAGATGAATCCTGGCGGTATCACAATATTCGGGTTGACAGTTGACCGTGGTCTTATCAATACAATCTTCTTCATTGAACTATCACTAGTTCTCTTTGTACTGGGGAAAACTGTTGTAATTTTCGCACAATGACCAATTCCTCATAAGCCCTTTTTTTCCAAAACCCAACTTGGATCACAAGGAGAGATCATTGTTACTGCCATCCTACCTTGGTGGCTTGGGCCACCACCGAGTTCGATATGGGATAATATTGAATCAACACAACAGAACTCTCAGGGAAGGATGCTCCCCTAGGTATTGAAAAAGCTAGTGTAGACCATGAAGTGAGAGGGAGTTGGGACATGATGATATTGTAAATGTTGTACTATGCTTCAAAAACCGCACCAGCTCAGAGACGATCCATTATTGATTTCTTCATCATCGACTCTCGTACCTTAACCATTTTTTTATATGCCGAACGAGAGATTGTCCTGGTGGAAGTGGTTCCCTCTTTCCTCCCTCTTTTTTCTTTCTTCTCTTACTATATTTGTTTGCTTTTTATGCGAATAGTAAACTGTAGACCGCATCAATTATACTTGCTGAAGCGCGCACACTCAATTTGGTTAGTAGAAAACCAAGAATTTCGTCAAGTAATCAGTAGATAGCAGCAAAGATTCAGACTTGCGGCTCCAAGATGTTATCTTTCTAACTCTCTCTCTCTCTAGCGAAAACTCTTCCCCTCCCTCTCTCTCTCTAGCTTCCATTTTCCAGATCTTCCGCCTGGGGGGGAGGCTCCTCCTTCCCTCCTCCCCCCGGGCTCTCCTCACCCCTCTCCCCACGGGCTCTCCTTCCGTTTCTGGTCCTCCTTTCTCCTCCCTGCGTTCCTTGGTTCTTCGACCACCAGCGGTCACCTCACCTGGAGTTTCCGTTTTTTCTGCCTAACGGCGTGTTTGGTTTCGGATCTTTGGTTCGCTTGGTTGAGATGCCCCCCCCACCGATCCACTCCTGAGTGGTCTCGGTTTTGCCTAACGGCGTGGTTGCGCTTTGTTGCCATGGTTTGTGGCTCGTTGGTGGCAGCGCTTGTTGGCTCTCTGCCGTGGCTCTTCGTCGGCGTATGGTGTCCTGGTTTCGGCGACCTGGGCTATCTTCTTTTGGGGATCTATCGTGTTCCTTGGTGGTTTTTGGGTTTCCGGAATGTGGGGGATGCACGGCGACGTGGGCTTCGTTTGATTTCCGGCAGCGTCTGCGGCTTGTGCTTGCTTTGGTGGTTGGCGGCATTTGCGTGGTGGCTGGTGGATTGATCGGAGGAGCGGCTGCAGTTTTGGTGTTAGGGTTTGCAGATTGATGTTTGGGTTTGGGCCAAGTCTGACCCTTCGTGGGCTTGGCTTGACCCCTTTTATTTGGTTGATGTTTTTTTGGGCTCCGCCCATTGATGCTTGGGCCTTTGCCCATTTGATGTTGGGTTCCAACTTTTGTTGACCCTTTCCCCCCTCCCTCTCCCCCCCTTCGCGTATGATGTACCCGTATCGTATTTCAATAAACTCTTCTTTTATCGAGCAAAAAAAAAAGATGTTATCTTTCTGCATTGGGTCTGTTATTACTTATTAGGGTGGGTCTATTTGCAACCATTTTTGGACTTCATATAGCCCGTTTGCTAAATACAACCCTGGTGAGGTGGCAAATTTATATATTTGCTTCATATAATCCGGCACATTTCCAAAATTGCCCCTCTTTATTTTTGTCCCAAATTTCAACACTCAAAACCCTTTTCTCTTTCCTCCTCACATAACTCGATATACAAACCTCTGACCTCCATCACCACAACCAACTCTTCTCCTCGCCGATCAACCCCCTCACCGATCGACCCAATTACCGGCGACAGCCACTGCGACGGCGACCACTCCTCTGACCACGGCCGTTGTTTTACTTGTCTGGTTTTGGCACATTTCGGATATTTACTCCCGAAACTAAACACATAACGCGGATACAAACTGCGGAATTATGGCCAACATATCGGATATTAACTACTGCTAACAATGTTTGCTCTTTGGTTTTGGCATATTTCGGATATTAACTCCCGAAACTAAACACATAATTCGGATACAAACTACTGAAATATATTGCGATTTTCGGGACTATGGTACCATTTCGAACGAACAGCGACTAAGAAATTGAAAAAGCAATGGGTTACTCTTGAGTCATTTCTTGCTCAAAAATTCTTCATGTCCGGGTTACTCTTGGTCTGTATTTGCGCATCCATTGGTGGAATTGAGTTGTAAGTTGCTCCATTACTCTTTGGAGCTCTTCTTCCAAGTCTAGTGAGGGAGAAGATCCTTCCATTGATTCACCAAAGTTTTCCATTGAGAGAGATGAGGGGCAGAGGAGGACAATGGAGGTTAATGGCTGGGTTGTTTTCGACTGGAGGAGGAGGGATTTTTTTCGACTGGGGGAGGAGGGAATACGATGGAGGAGAAAGGAAAAAGAAGATAGGTTGGAAAAAAGTGGAGTGGGTTCGTATGAAGTAATTTGAGGGGCTAAATGGTCTTTTAGCGAGGAAGGTTTTGGTATTTATTTTGCAAGGGCTGTATTGAGCCAAAAAGGATTGCAAAGAGACCTACCCCTCTTATTATTATGCTCTCAATCCGAATTATGTTTATAGACTTACTGAGGTTCTCTTTGTTTCTTTTTTACTTTTCAGAAGAAAAAAAAAAACTAACATATTGAGATTATTCATTGGAGTCTTGAACGTAAGCAAACTAGTAGTACCTCAACACGAAGTTTAAGGCTATACACTGAAATCCACACAAGATCACTGGAACCCAAGGCAGCAAACATACAAAACATGTTCATATGGCATGCGTGAATTGAGAGGACACCGAATTACAAATGACAAGCCAAAAAAGAGTCCAACTGAATCTCTTCCAGAAAAAAGCATAACCGACGAGTCTTTTTTTCCAGCTCTCTTGCTTGAAGCATCACTTCCTCTTTGTGTGCCATTCGTAACTGTCAACAGTGCTAACTCCAAGGCCCTGGCCAAACAGCTATTCCGTCTGGTGTCCATATCTGAGCAAGATGGATACTACACCAAGGGTTGCTCCCCAAGTATTTGCAAATTAATTGCAAGGAAGGTCTTCTGGATTCTTCAACACAAAAGTACAATTTTCACAAAACTCCCAAAATCCACAACCCACTTAACCAAACCTCATAGTTATACAAAGATTAAGGCAGGCATATCTAAATAGCCATTTAAAATAGAAAGGCAACTGAGATCTCTAACGATTCCCATCAACAGTTCATTAACGAAAACAACATACAAGTATCCCCCAAAATATCGTACTATATAGAACTCGAAATTGCCTGTGCCTAAAGTCACTAAACGTATAAATTGACTGGAGTGCACAACCCAAAACAACAGCTTTTCCCTTCCACCGAAATCCCTTCTCAAATTCAATCTCAAAGTTATCAAATAATGTTCAAGCACTAAAAAGTTAAACAGGACAAAAAATAACTTTTACCCTTACTAAAAGCACTTCGCAACATAATTCGAGATCAATCTAAACAAACCACACTACCTTACAATCCACCCTGTCCAATCCAACCCAACTCCTCTCTAATATGTGGCTTTCCAAATTAGCTTCACAAAGAAAACAGAACAATATCGACAACCAGTTGATCTTTCCAAATAAAGGCATAAAGGAAGATAAACATTACCAGACCAATGATAATTTAGTTAAGTAAATAATTTACATTTCTATCAACTATCAAGTACTCCCATCTAAACAATAGACTTCCGAGTCCCAACTAATAATCAACTTGGTTACCGTCAAAACTAATAATCAACCCTCATGGCACACTTTCGAATGAAGGCCATAAAAATAAACAAAGGGGGAAGAAAAAGGAAAATGTGAATACCCTCCATGGAGAATAGCAACTAGACACAACAAAGACTCCGGACTATTTAAGACACAACTTACAATAAACATACTCCCTCCGTTCCAAACAGATTGTCGGTCCGCAAAACGAGGACTTCAAAAAATTGTATTTACGTAAAGAACAATTCAAAAAAATTATGTTGAATCAAAAGATTCAATTGTAGTTGACAAATGCATTATTTTTAAGTATTCGTTTTGCAGACCAGACAATTTTTGGGGAACGGAGGTGGCAGTTGTTTTCAACCTCACACAATATTTGATACTAAATAAGTATGCAGGAAAGTTGTTAAATAAATGACATGCAGAAACATTTAGAAAGCAAAACAATTTGTAGACAACATAAGAACAAAACAATATCCAGTATATTTGTTCCAAATGAAGCTCATGGGGAATAATCAAAACGGTATGCATAATAACATATCCAGTAGATGAGCAGTGAATAATCAAATCACTGACAAGTGCAAAGAAATGAGGCCATTCTACCAAGTACCATCAAAAGGCCAAGCGAACTAACCCAGATACCTAATTCCATTTTGTGAAGAATCTGTAACTTATCAGGTGAAGGTTGGGGGCGTTGGAGACAGCTGTACAGGGTTGTTCGGCTTAAGCTGAAATAAGGTTGATATTTTTCCGACGCAGAGAAACTGTCGTTCCAAAAGAAAGTTAGAGGGATAGATATGTGCAGGGGTTAATTGTGACCATAGTGAAGCCCCAGCAATAACATCTAGGATTCTCTACAATGTCCTGAGGCACAAGCACCGAGTCTCACAAGTCGCACCTAGTTTTCAGACTATAAATTAGATGCAGGATATTAGTTCACCACGCAAGATAGCCAATCAGATGATATGTAAGTACTATGTCCACTTATGGTATGGGATATTACATAAAGATCTACTAGACCTAGCCTTTCAAGTTCAAAAAAAAACAAAACAAAACAACAGTGAAAGAACACAAAAACGAAAAAATCAATCTGGTTAATAAAACATAATATAGCAGAACAGGGGTTGATAAGATACCTTATTGAGCCTGAAAGAAACAAAAACGAATTTCTGAAGAACGGAAAACATAATGTGAAATTCTATATATTCCACTTTGCGCAAGTAACCTCCTCAACCTGCTTGCTTTGATACTGCAGTTACATTCCAGAAAATGTCATAAAACTAACTTTTATACCACAAATATAATGATGGGGAGGCGGAAGAGACAAAATAGAAACGAAGGAAGAAGAGAGCAGGGGAAAAGAGCTACGACGTAGTATTTTATACTTCCATAGATGTCTTAATGGTCATCACTCTATACTCAACAGTTCAACTGATCACATCCAGTGCTAAAGGAAATGCAAATGTGGTGTAAATAAAAGAATAGCTCAACCAACCAGAATCTTGCCAATTAAACACTGATGCCCACATAAAAGGCAAGCACTACGAAAGTTGCAAAAATCAGGAGGAAACAATACAAATAAAATCAGAAATACTTGAGAACTACCATGTGGTAGGTTCATATAGATTAGGAATGTAAATGACACAATAGATGACCACACAGGAACTGCCTCTTCTCACCGTGTAACATGTAGCGACTTAATTCACAGGAAAGGTATAATACCGTTTCAGAGTTTATCAATGGACAGTAATGAGGTATCTATAGATTCATTCTATATGAATTAAGTAATCACACCTAAGTTCAACAACGTTTGGAAGTGCACTTGCAACCTCATCCTGATAGGTTATGCAAACTTTCCATCAACTAATGGTTGCTAGGACCTGAATGAAATATAGACTTTCTTAATCCAGGTTTGATATGTTGGACTCGGACGTACTTGCACATGAAAATCTATCATCTTGAGTTGTCATTGCAGAAGATGGCACCAAAAGTACACAAAGCACCAAGCAGTTTGTGGAAACAAAAAGAGAGGCAATCTCATGGTTCGGCATTATCTTTCATGGCCCCATTCTCGACAAAATTTCACGCCTTGACATACTACACAAAACAACAAAGCAAGGCTGTTCCTAGAACTGGCAAGCAACTCCAAGTAATTTACCTATAGTTAAAATCCTTATCATTATTGTTACGTACTAAAAACTCCAAATCTGGGTGATTGACATGTTGCATGTGAAACTCAAAAACTCTTCCCTAATGTGAACAATTATAGACTCTGCACTAAAAACATTGATTGGTGAATGGTTCATCTGGTCACGGAAAGAGAAGCAGTCAGATCTATCTTGGAAAGTTCACTTTGAACCCAAAATAGAGGCAATTTTCCTCAAATAATTGGTTCCTCGTGTTGAAACTAAACACATGAGACGGAAGCATCCAACTTCATTTGCTCCAGCAGTGCCAAGTTGCCACATGAGAAGTATGTGGAAATAAACAAAATCAAAGAAGGGGGCGGTTCCGCTAACACAACGATTAACGCAACATTTGACATAACGATAATTGGAGCCCCACGCTAACAATCAGAGCCGTTAAATCTGTTTAAAACATGTTTTTAAGAGTTCCCGTAAAAAATCAACTCAGTTGGATATCGGTAAAGACTTGATCGGTTCATTCAGTTTTATCCTGAAAATCTGACAGGAATCAACTGAATGAATCGATCAAGCCCTTCCTGATATCCAAATGAGTTGATTTATGGGAACCCTTAAAAACATGTTTCAAAAAAATTGAACGGCTCCGATCATTTGCGTGGGGTTTACACAAAAAACTTGCTTCAAATGTGGTGTTATTCGTTGTGTTAGCGGAATGGGCCCCATCAAACAATATTATCCAAATTCCAAACATAAGCATCGATTAATCTACAATACTCTTTGACAGGCCACTGGCACAAAATTTGCAATAGGCATATTCCACATTGAGTCCCTTGTACATTCCACACATGCCAGAGCCAGACTAAGTTATTACCTTCCAAGTGGAAGAGTTTCGGTCAAATTCTTCGTCAATGGTAAGAACTCCCCCTCCATGTTACACCAACTGTCTATTGAAAACACAATACGAAGATTAAAAAGTGTCGAACTGATAGTACACAGTAAATCCATATCTGGTATTCAAAACCCATTTTAAAGAATCGTTTACAGAGAACCTATGGGAACTAAGTTACAAATACAAGTTTCATCTGAAACTTCTTAAAAGAAGGCCATGTTTGCCGCACCTTGCAATGCAAGCAGTGTCAGATATGCAACTCTATGTGATGGCCAAAGCTGGAGAAATGAAGTTAACATGCTAGTAGGCTACAGATCTGATGGCATGAGAGGCAAAAAGGTTCATTCTCCACCTGGGTCATCAAGGGGCCCGCCAAAAGAACATGAATGATCGTTGGGGAACGAGGTTTGAAACTTCCTTTCGAGGCATTGTTATCACCTCAATCCTCAATGGCTCAACCATGTCAATTTGCAAGACCTGTAAATAACTGAAACAGAGATCAAAGAATTCCAAGCGCAAACTACTCATTTCGCTTAGCCAAACAGACCGCCAGTCCCTACTTCCCCTTGCTGTAACTCTTTCCGACGCTGCTCTTCTAAAGGATCAGGACTCTTCATTACCCTTCGCAAACGCCTGAAATCAAATGAAGGCAAAACTAATTGATACAAATGCAACCAAAAAATAGTCTCGAGTTTCTTGGTAATTCCTTTCTCAAGGATTACTGTACCTGTCTTGCGCATGTTGAGCCGGAAAAGTAGGCATGAACTCTTTAGTCTTGGGAAGTGGAACTTCACGGAACCACTCATGCTTAAGAGCTTCTTCAGCTGTTATTCGCTGCAATATACCACAGGCCTCTACTATTAGCTTTGATGATGTTAAAGTAAAAAAGAAAATGAAAAATGAAAATCATAGCTAGCCAGGTAGTATATTACCTTCTCAGGGTCATAAGTTAGAAGTTTGTTCAACAAGTCAAATCCAGCATCAGAGAGAACTGGTGCAACAGTGAAAGATGTAGACGGAAATTTCCTACGCAATAGGTTGTACCTGAAATGCACACACCTCTAGTTAGTAGACAATAGACATATAATATATTATTTCCTGCTCGTTTGGTTGCCTTGCTTATTTGCTTAAAATGAGCAACAAGCAAATAAGAAGGTTTGGTCACACTCACTAGCTTAATTGTTTGTTGTACGGAAACCGAAAATTTACAAGAGGAGATAAAAAGACAAGCAATGTTTAACCAAACAAATTTGTTATTTCTCATGGCATTTTTGCTATTTTAAGCAATAAGCAAACAAGCAATGGAAACCAAACGAGCACTGAAACTGTCACCAATGGAGGCCAGAAAGCCAGACCAGAATCACCCAAAGCTGGAAGCCTGGGAAAACAATGGGAAAAATAAGATAACATGAAGTAGCACTCAACGTAGGGAGCATTGAATAAGGGAAGATCGATACTTACTGGTGCTTCACGAAGTTCACCTTTACTCCAGGAAGTTTGGAAAATCCAGGCCAAATAGTCTCATTGGGGGTGCCAAGGATTCTGAAGATCTACAGCCGTAGAGAGGCCAAGGAAAACTAATCAGCCCATAAGTCAAAGCAAAAGACCAGAAGAATTAGCCTTGGTTGCCAAGGGAAACACAAAATCATCAATTTATTGTACCTTGTCAAGCTGATCAAATTCTGTTTTCCCATTAAACAGTGGTGCTTTTAATAACAGTTCAGCCATGATACATCCCAACGACCACATGTCAATTGCTGTTGAATACTGCTTTGCTCCTAACAAAAGCTCAGGCGCCCTGTGAAAAAGAAGAATAAGTCCACTATCAACTCTATCTACGAGAGGGGAACAATAGATATGCCTGACAAAGCAGAGTATGAGAACTTTAAAGGGAAAAAGGGGTGTAACATGGCCCCCTATATCACCCAGGTAGACACAACCCCATGTAAGCAAAACCAAAAACACTAACAAAAATTAAAAGACAAGAAGATGGACTCAAAATGTAAAGAAAAACAATAAGATAAAAATAATTATTGGCAAAAATGGAGGGAAAATAACAAATACAGGGCAGCTCACCTGTACCACAAGGTCACAACCAAATGAGTATATGGCTTCAATGGGCTGCCATATTGACGAGCCAGCCCAAAGTCACAAATCTTCAACTCACCTTGGTTATTCAGAAGCAGATTTGACGTCTTCAAGTCCCGGTGAAGCACCCAGTTGTCATGGAGATACTTGACACCCCCTAATAGCTGAAGCATTAGACATTTAACTTCGCTCTGACTAAATGGCTGCTTCATCGTCTCCATCAATGCCTTAAGATCATGATCCATGTATTCCATCACCATAAAGATACTATCAAGAGCCTTCCCAACCACGACTTCTTTAACATCCACAATCGATGGGTGATGAAAAGAAAGAAGAATGTTTATTTCCCTCAGCGAAGTCAAAGGGAAACCCTCTCTTTCTTTTTCCATCTTTACCTTCTTCAGTGCAACAATTTCTCCTGAATCCATATCCCTTGCTCTGTAAACGACCCCATAAGTTCCTTCGTCTATCTTGTTCAGCCTCTCAAACTCATCAACACTTCTACATGCATGAAGCATGTTTACAGTTCTTTTGGCTGTGACCACAGGCTCTGGTGTACCACGAGAATCATGTTCATCCTCAGATTCTGTATGTGACCGGTTAACACTAATACCATTTTGATTGCGCTCCTCATCTATCTCCATGGAATCTTTCTCGGCAGAATTGTCCGCAGAGGAATCATCTCTGCTGGAAGACCTATCTTGGTAACCTCCATCGCGTTCGGATGATCTAGCCCTAGCTCCTTCAGAGCCTTCCCTCTCAAGCTCCCCAGGCTCAGGAGTTAATGAATTACTGCGTACCCTCTTTTCCATCGACTTGGAAAGAGGAGTTTTCTTCCTCCTTTTAGGCATTTCTTCAGCATCAGAAATTTCTCCTTCATCAGCTGGAGAACTGGCTTCAGCTGCCCATCGAGAGGCTGATATATGCCTTGTCGGGATGTAGTCCTCATCATCTACCACTTCTGTTTCTCTTTCCTGATAGTTAGCATATCGCTGCTCCAGAGGTGGAGAAGAAGATAAATCCACGGGGGACAGGGATACATCAGATACATGTAAGCCAAGCACCACAGGAGGCTTAGCTGGCGAAGGTTCTGAAGTCTGAAAGTTATTATCTTCTGCAGGAGAAATGAGTACACCCCCATCCAGAAAAAGTGTAGATGACTGATGGAAAGTCTTAGGAAGTGGTGGCGGCGGAGGGAGGGATGTCGCAATCGAAGAACTTCGGGAGGTGTTGCTCGCTTCCTTGTCATCTCTATCCCAAACAACTGGTGAAAACTTCCTCTTCTTACTCTCCACAGGTAAGCAACCCGTGTTCACTAACTTCGAACCATCATTTTGTATAACCTGTGATTCAGAATCAACAGCCTCATCAGATCCACTTTCACTTGACAATTCACCTGGCTCTCGGTCCATGGCTCCAACCGAAAACTGACTCTGATTACGACCACTGCCACTGCCACCAGAATCACTCCTACTAGAAGCAGAGTGCTGTCCACCACCATTACTTGCTTCCCTCTCCTTAATATCTCTCTGTCTAACCCTAACCCTATCCCCTGCGCCCTCATTATGAACGCGACTCCTCCTCCCATGATTACGATCCCTGTTTCTAATCCTATCATAATCACCCTTGGGAAAAGAAAAATCCCGCCTCGAAACATCGAAATCAGACTCACGCTCCCTGAATCCATTATCGCGATAACCCCTGTGTCTACCTGCTGCCATCTATATTCTATAGACCAAATCTCGCCCACAAATCTGCCTCTCTGACAAAATCTAACCCTAAAAGGCTAAAACAACCCAATCAATATAAAGAGAATTCACAGTCGAAGAACCCTAAATTCAACGCCTAGATAAAATCAAAGGCGGATGTGCTAACGAATCCGAGAATCAATCACAAAACGAACGAATAACAAATCAAACTTCGACTTTTCTATCTTCTAGAGCTATAAATTTCCCAAGACATAAAAGAGTATCGATTATGATATCACAACCCTAGAAAGTAAATACAGAAGAAGGAAGAATATAAAAACCGAAGAAACCGTCGATAGATGTTCCGTTCTCTCTCATACGACGAGAGATTGGGAATTCTTACCGATGAAGCTCTGTGACAGGTAGAGAAAGAAAGGGCGGCGTCGGCGGCGCTGCTTCAGACACACACACACACAGAGACCCCAAATCGGCTGAAAAAGAAAGAACCGTAATTGCGATTTTGTACGCGGGATTAGTAAATGATTCCTTCAGATTAGCTTATTGTTAATTTTCATAAGGTTTTTAAATTCCTAACAGCTCTCCGGTGTCTTCATTTATTTTCTGTCCTTTTTTTGTATTTTTTGTTTTTCTTTGTAAGTAGTTTGTGGCCGGTGATTTTAGGGCCGACGGTTTTGTGTGTACCCGATTTTTTAGCCGGTGGTTTTTGATTGAATAATATTTTTCTAACTCTTCACCCAAAAAAATCTCTCATGTTTTTTTTTTTGGTGAGGAGGTAGGAGAAATTTTATTAAACAAAACCGCCGGCCAAAACCAGCAAACCAAAAACTACGACTGCGAAATCGCCAGCCACACCTACAAAACTAACAGCAGCAAGGTCGCCTACAAAACATACGGCCGGCCAAAACCGCCTACAAAACTAACAATAAAAAAGGGCAGGAAAACAAAGAACGTCAGAGCAAGTCGCTGGAGTTGTCACTTACCGCCGGAGTTGTCAGGAGTTCGGATCTGGAAACACCAGATCTGGCTCCCCCTGGTCCAAAAATCGAGCGTGGTCACTGGTCAGCCATATTGGAATGAAGAGGGTCGTCTGGCACGAGGAGTCTCCAAACGCTAAATAAGTGCAGCCATAGAGAAGATCGACGAGTCAAAAGGGAGGTCAGGTAGGCAGGTGGAAGGGGTGTAGAGGGGGAGGGGGTGTGGATCGGCCACCAGGGGCGAAGCCTGGGGAGGGCCGCCGCCCACCTCTCTCTTTCTCACACAAACTCTCTCTAGAACTCTCCTCTCACTTTCCTTGATGTTTGTTTTATTTATTTTTTCTCCCTTTTGTTTCATTATTGTGACCTGGCCTTTTTTTTATTTTCCCTTCCTTTCGGTTTCCTCACTTCTTTTCTTTTCGGTGAAAATTGAACTCTCTTATGCTTTAACATCCCCTTCGTTTTAGTGGGTGTTTGGTGTTGATTTTGAATTCTGATTTTGCATTCTGTAACTGTATAGTGCAAATTTTGAATGATGCAAATTCTGACATAATGGATTCTCAAAACAAGCATAAGGGGACACAATCTGAAAAGTACCTTCAAAGCTATTTTGAATTCTTATTCTGAATTATCCATAGTATATAGATACCAAAGTATTTATCTATACTGTGTATTTATATTATTTAGATACATATTCATTGAAACAATTATATATGTGTGTGTATAAGTATATCAGGATATGTATTTATTTGTATTTATGTTACCTTCATACATATTTGTACTTTTATATATGTACTTATATGGTAAATACATCTTCATTTCTATACGTGTTATTATTCTTTTTGGAAAAACTATATACTATGCTACTCAGTTACTCCTACATGATAATGCATTAATTTTTAGATATGAATATACCTATATAAATACACATTTTTACAACATATGCACATAAACATATATACTTTTAATACATATCAAATGTGTGTATTTATTTATCCATACATATATTTGTATATATTAACAATATAGCTTTTGTTTTATATAATTATATTATTTAAATATTTTTAGTAGGCATAGTATGTACTCCTACATTTTTACAATATGTCATATTTTTTTAGATGTCCACAAACTTATATTCATAATTTAACAAACCAAGGGCATCATGGTCAAATTTACACTCACAAGCTAGTAATCCAATTATACTAACAAAAACTTTCAAGATGCATAATTTATTTTTCATACATTCACCAAAAACTTTTACAAATTTTGATTTTGAGTTCTCTAATCCCAGAATTTAGAATCACAAATTAGAATCTACTCCTATATAATCGATCGAAATAATCAGCTCCAAATACCCCCTAGGCTCAGTTTGGATGGCAGTAATCTCAAGAGGGAATGAGAATGTGATGTCTTCTACCCATGATTGCAACGTTTGGAACAGACAGGAACAGGAATGTGATGCCAGGATTTTCTAATTCCAATATTTGGCAAAGACATGAAGGCTGTGTTTGGATGACATTAATCTCAAGGGGGAATGAGAATGTGATGTCTTCTACCCATGATTCCGACGTTTGGAACAGATAAGAACAGGAATGTGATGCCAGACTTTTCTAATTTCAACGTTTGGCAGAGACAAGAATAGGAATGTGATTCTTAATGGCATATTCAACCATGAATCACATTCCTAGACTGAGTGAGAATCTGATCCTTCCCTTACCCCATGGGAACCTCAGATTCCTGAGTCATTCATTCAGAAAAGGAAAATGTTGACTTTAATAAATTTCCAAAATAATTGTTTCTTGTGTAAGATTACTGAATTAATCCAAACATCGAAATGTCATTCCTCCAAGTATCAAATTCCTAGGAATTCTTTTCCCAGTAATCATATTTCTATTCCTACTCAAAATTCCGGTCATCCAAACACAGCCGAATAGGAATGTGATTCCTGATGACATATTCAATCAAGAATCACATTCCTAGACTGAGTGAGAATCTGATCCTTTCCCTTACCCCATGGGAATCTCAGATTCCTAGTTCTTCCATTAAGAAAATGAAATGTTAACTTTAATAAATTTCCAAAATAATTGTTTCATGTGTAAGATTACAGAATTAATCCAAACATCGAAATGTCATTCCTCCAAGTATCAAATTCCTAGGAATTCTTTTCCCAGTAATCATATTTCTATTCCTACTCAAAATTCCGGTCATCCAAACACAGCCGAATAGGAATGTGATTCCTGATGACATATTCAATCAAGAATCACATTCCTAGACTGAGTGAGAATCTGATCCTTCCCTTACCCCATGGGAATCTCAGATTCCTAGTTCTTCCATTAAGAAAATGAAATGTTAACTTTAATAAATTTCCAAAATAATTTTTTTCTCGCGTAAGATTACTGAATTAATCCAAACACGGAAATGCAATTCTTCCAGGTATCAAATTCACAGGAATTCGATTCCCAGTAATCATATTCTTATTTTTACCCAAGAAAATTCTCGGGAATTTGATTCCCGGTAATCATATTCCTACTCCTACTCAAGATTTCGGTCATCCAAACACAAGTAAGGTAATATTATGGAAACCAAAAAAAGAAAAAAAGGAAAAAAGGAATGGAAACATAATTGGATTCTTAGCCATTAATAAGATCAAACAAAAATAGGTATTCGTGGAACATTTCCTAGAGAACTTCTAATTTGGTATGGGTTTGATTCTAGGACTAGAGGTGTGTTTTGGGTGATTTTACTCAAATTTCGAATTTGATTCTGAATTTGGTTCAGGGCTGTAGGTGCTCTCATGAGGAGCTAAACAAACAAACCAACTATTCTGGTTCAAGCTCGTTTTCCCTCGTTTTGTATCAATTTGTCACATGAACAAATTAAACTCGTACATTTTTTAAACGTCGGTAATAGTTCAAAATCAAACTTGAACAAACTACTACTCGGTTTGTTCGACTTATGATGTTTACATAATTCACGTTATCTTGACCGGTTCATTATCAGCTTTGTTAAAAATTTGAGATCACTGTGCTCTACAAGCAAGCTAAATTTTCACACTTTCAAAGATAGTAAATTTTTCAAGCCAAAATTTGAACTACCCACGGTTCAACTTGTCCGTTAATTTATCAGTCTTAGCTTCAATCCATTCCCTGTCATTGAGAACTCAGTCTACCATTCATACTAATTTTTTTCCTTTCAAATCTTTAAATGAGTACGTACACCGAGCTATCTGCTGAAGAGTCTCTAACAAAGTTCACTGCAGCAGCAATTGCGAAAAAATCAACGTATTGTTCAAACTTAAACACGAAATTATTGTTGACAAGAAGGATATATACTAGTCAAATTATGAGAACACATGCTTGATATTCAGATTCGTGAAACACTTCAAAGAATACAATTCTGGAAATTCAGGCCAGGGGCATGGTCCACATGGAAACGGCAGGGGAAAGTTGTGCATCATGCTTGACTACCAGCCCAAACAAAAATCAAATGGCCTATTGATGCTGTAACAAGTCCCAGAAACGCACCAGCAATAACCTACAATAGTTAAAAATTAGAAGTGGAAACACCGTAAGCAACCTATTACAATATTCTCTAAATGGAGTGGTGCAATTAGTGGAAACACCGCAAGCAACCTATTACAATATTCTTAGATGGCGTGGTGCAAGAACTTGAACGTCAAAAAGGGCCCTTTTGCTATAATTAATGTGGAACCTGAAAATGACATGGTGACCTCTTGGCTAACTGGATTAGGTTCTCTTAAGATTTTTTTTTTATTGAGTAATTTAATTTCCATTATAACCATTGACCGCGAATCTTTGATTCAATGTGAGCTTCCTCATTTTGCCATTGTGCCATCAAAAACGAACATCATACTCTTTTTGTTGTGGCAATCAAATTACCAATAATTTAGCCAAATCAACACGATGGCAATCTAATGCTTTCAACCAAACCTGAGGAGGGGTGTGTCCCAGAAGTTCGCGTAGTGGCCTGCTCTCAGCTAGAGGATGTTCGGCAGGAAGCTCGTACACAATTTGATTCAAAACCTGAGGAATTCAAATTGGAATACATAGCAGAAATGAATTTGAATCTCCACAAGATGCCTTGTCACCTTGCAGCTTAGCACTGCTAAAAACTTTAGAAAATACATATGCACTATCAAAAGAACTTCTAAAAAATGCAGGGGAACAAAGAAAGAGAGAAAAGAGCAATTAACCTCTGCTTGGCGTCCAGCATGTAATCTTACACCAAATGCGTCATACATCACCTGTCATAACATCTTTTGCATTATTAACCCTCTACAGTAGCTGGCCTCATAGAAAATATTAACTCAAATCTTCTGTTTACTCACTATTGTGCATTTAAGGCACACAAAGGTTATAATAAAGATGAAGATAATGGCAACAAACTACTAAACAGAAATTCCCATTTTTTAGAATGTGAAAATGATGTTTATACTAAACAGGAAATTCTAATACACCTAAACTCAAAAGAAATTACCACATGGCATGTGACATCAAACATACTGATATGAATTACCCAAAATAAATGAAGCCATAGCTGTTTGGCTTCGTTTACAAGCGCACAAACAACTAGAAAATAGTAAACTACCACTATCATCACTTGCCAATTCTTTTGAATGCAACGGTGAATTCTAAAAGATAAGATGATAGAAGATCAAACTCAAAATTCTATCCGTTGGTTGCAATCAGTAATACCTTATTATGGTCCATATCCATGTGGTTAACCACCTTATTTTGTGTGACAAACTATTTCCGTTGGTCGCAATCAGTAATACCTTATTATGTTCCATTTAGACTACAAGGCTAAAACACTGGTAAATAGAATATCCAGGTGAGAATATAACAAGACTGTAACTTCGGTATATAACTGTACACAATTTTGTCAAAGAATATTAAGGGTCATACAACACATGCTAAGGTCAATGCAGTTGCAAACAGTGATCCTCCAAAGCCATCTTGGAAACCAACCGCCACAGCAAGAGCTGTGACAGTTGCAGAGTGTGAAGAGGGCATCCCACCAGATCCGACAAGCCTCTTGAGATCCCAATGTCTCTCCTTATACCTGTAAATCTATGAAGGCATAAGACTCTCAGGTTGTCTTTGGATTAAAGATTTTCTGAGCAATTTATCGCAGAAAAATAGATGATAGGGAAACCAAGGAAACAAGTTTAGCTTCTTCACTCAGTTATATTCTTATCTCATCATTTACCGTTACTTTTTCCTCTGATAAGCTAATTACAATTTGATGTCAGGCATTCTAGATAAAAGTTCAAGTATTACTGTTTAGGTCCTTAATTCATTTTTACTCTGGATCCTGATAGAGAACTATGGAAAACGACAAACTTTCCACGCTGATTGAACGTAATCTTGGTGGAACCTTTCAACTACTTTAATATGGTCAAAGATTGCTGCTATTTCAGAAACTTCGAACCAATTTCGACAAATTTAACAAACAATTTCACACAGTTGAACGGAGGAAAATGGGATCAGGGTCCCATATAGAAAATCAAGGAAAAGAAGGCATGAAAAAACCAACGGAACTAGGTCAGATCATCTTCAACAATGTCAATCACATTTAGTAAAATGATTAAGAATCCTGCTTGGCATGCTTTGAGAGCTGTGGCTCCTACGGTTGATTGGCATGGTCTTGTTTGGTTTAAATATCACATCCCAAGAAATGCATTCATCCAATGGTGACACTGAAGGGGCCTCTATCCACTAGGGACAGACTAGCCAAATGGGGTGCCGTGTTGTTTCAAATAGAGAATGTGGTTTGCCAAGGAGGTGTGAAATCCCATACCTAATTATTCTTTCAGTTTGTGCTTTTCAATTTTGGTACACAAGGTCTTGCCGGTAAAGTGCGGTGTTTCCAGGCATCCAATACACTTGATGAATGAATTGAATTGGGGGTATAAGCAATTGCACGGGAACTCTTCTTAGGCAGTCTCTATATTAACTATGCTATGATATATGGGGTGAGAGGAATGCTATAATTGGAAGAAAGACAGACGCGGATACGGGAGGGATTCCAATAAGATAGTCGATCAAATTAGAGCTTGTCATCGCTCTTGGAGGAAGGTGAGTCCAACAGCAGAAGACAAGAAGAGGATCTGTACAATTTGAACTTGTTCGAGTAGATTGTGCCGTTTTTCTTTTGGTAGTTAGGGTTTTGTTTTCCCCTTTGTCCCTTTTTATGTTTTTTGTTTCCTGGTATTGGGGTCTCCATTTTATTATCTGCATTTGTTGAATTTTCAAGGCTACCGCCTTGATCCTTATGGTTTGGTGGTTTATCAAATCTAAATTTCCAAAAAAGAATAGAACGCACCATGAAATCAGAATTTCTTGAAATCAAACAACTTTACATGAGAACAATTACTCTAATATAATTACACAAATATATGTACACAGATTATTACCAGGAGGTGAAGAACTTGGTGGATTGGGCGATAGCAAAGGCGACGAGAGCTGAAATGAGAGGGTAATTCGTAAAGATTGAGGAAGACGAAGAAAGAGCAGATGAGGTTGTTGTTGGGGGTGCATTTTGCATCGCCAAATCATCCATCGTCTTCGTCCCACTCCTCCTCCTTTCTACAAGACTACAACCTCAATTCACCAATGATTATACAATATAGATATGAAAACTTATATACTAATGAATGGACTTTGTCAGAGTACTTCTCCGTCCATGGTAGAGAGAGAAACCGAACTCAACGGTCTTTGCCTCTCTCTCTCTCTCTCTCTCTCAAGGAAGCAATCAACTGACGATTGAATATGCTTTCTTTGTTCAGATTGAGACTTCCGGTAGATGCCCCTCAAAACCTGTTCTCTTGTTTTGGTTTCCTTACAGGGGTGTTTTGGGGGAAAAAAACAAACAAAAACTACAGTAGTTTTTTGGTTTTTTGTTTGTTTGTTCTTACTCAAAAAATTTATTGTATTTGTTTGTTTTGCATCAAGTTTTTATGGTTTATGGATTCGTCTCGACGAGATGATTCCAAAGAGTATAAAATTATGGTCAAAAGTTTTTCTTTTTAATAAAGCAAAAAATAAATCAAAATATATCAGTTTATTGGTTTAATTTTGGCTTTATTAAAAAAAAATTAGTTTCGACCATAATTTTATACTTTTTGGACCATAAACCATGAAAACTTGTCGCAAAACTAACAAATGCAAAAAAAAACTATAAGGAAAAAACAAAAAAAACAAAAAACCAGTTTTTGGTTTTTTTTGCCAAAGCACCCCTCCAAGTTGTAGGAGTATATATTTTACGACCAAATTGTTATCCACATCATTTTTTTTTGTCTTTTTGTGAAATTTTTACACATAAAAATTTCATTAGCAGACAAAAAAAAGGTGTGGATAATAATTTTGGGTGTGAAAATCACTTCTATTTTTTATCCACAATTTGTTTTTTTCTTTTTACCCGGTTATTTCAATTCTCTTCGGCTCTTTTGTTGACGAAGACATTTACTTTTTGGCTATGTGTAGATAATGAATATTTTGATGTATCCACAATAATACTACTATATTGCAATTATATGTTCTAAAATAAATTCACCCTGCCGCCCAAGTAGTTATGACAAAGACTTGTTTGATTGAGGTAAAGCATTTTTCACTAAACTGACTTATTGATTAAATTGGCTTATTATGTTTTACGAGACTGATCATTCTCTTTCAATACGTCAACCCAATTTCATTCAATAAACCATAGGGATGGCAATTACCTCCGCTCCGTCCCCGCCCCGATCCAAGCGGGTAATCCCCGATCCAAAAAGCAAATGGGGCGGGGATGGTATTTGCTTCTCCCAATCCGTTTTAACCCGATTCGACTCCGATGATAGTTATTACTAATTTTTATGGCTGTTGATAATGTCAAAACTCTTTTTATTCCTGCCAAAACTCATTTTGTTCCTGCCAAAACTCCTTAATTCCTTGACTGAAATGCCCCTCATCTCTCTCTTTCCCCAAACCCACCTCCAACCTCCCCATCTCTCCTTCGTTCCTCTGTACCTTGGAAGCGATTTACCCCAGCCAAAGTAGTAACTAGAGCTAAAACACCCAGTCACCCAGATATCTAACAAAGTACCTACTTGAAATTAAGGTGAAGTAAAGCTTCCTAAGCAAGCTCTGTAGATGTGAGTGATTTAAGCTCTCATGTCGAACTTCTTCGTAGCCACTCAGATGCTATGGGTTGAATGCAAAACTTAAAAAAATCTGTTGCAATGATTCATTTTGAGTGAATCAACGTCTCTTCCGGAACAAGGGTCAATGGTTTGAGGGAGTACGGGCCAACTAATCAATGGTAAGTTGTTTCTTGACTAACATTATTCTCATTTCAATAAAAAAAGAAAAATTAACTTGATTCCTTCTAGTGGTGACTCCAGGAGTTCGGAAGCGTGGGGTCATTTATAAACATCAAATACCTTTACCAACCATAAATCAAAGAAAATATCACAGTAATGGCAAATACAAATTTTGTTTTAACAAAACTCACATTTAAAGCTCAACCTAATAAGCAAAAGATATCATCAAAATGCATTAAACAGTTTTCTCCACAAAAAAAAAATAAAAATTTACACAAGCTTCTACAATTGAATTTGACGCGGTCTCGAGTTCTGAAATACTATCAAATAATTCCTCCGTCCCAAGTTGTTGCTTCTGCTTCACTTTTTGAACCATTTAAACAATTATCTATATTTTATAATATAATTTTTCTATGATTTTAAAATATGAGTTTGATAAAATTAATTAAGATCTATTAAACAACATCCATATTAGATATATAAATCATTATATGTCAGACAATATGAACAATTTTTTGAGAGGTCCCAATTCCCAAATAGTAACTAGGAGCAACAATTTGGAATGAAGGGAGTACTTTCTTAGCAAAATAGATCAACCTCTCCATATCGAAAGAACAAAACGAGTGACTCGAATTCAAACAAGACACACAAAGAGGGGGGATGAAAGTTGAGAGATTACCCAGTGGTGTCAGCCCTAAATTTATGGGGGTTCATTTATGAATTTCCTAAAAAAAAAATCAATATAGCAGTAGTATTTTTTTTTTCTGCGGTGGGGTCGGTTGACCCCCCTATTTTACCTTTGGTGTCGCCCCTGATTCCTTCAGAGTGTGCTTAACCGCTTTTAACTCATCTATCATAGAATTTTTTGGGTGTTAGCTGGCAATAGCAAGCGCGCATTTTGGCCGTCTAAAAATGTACATGTTGGACAATCCGGATTTTAAAGAGAGAAGAGGATAGAGAGAGGGGAGGGCTTGGGAAAAATCTGAAAAAAATGTTTTGGATTGTCGGAATGCATGCTCAGGCACCGTAATGCGGATCTTCACTAAAATCCAACTTTCTTTTTTCCTAATTGTTCATATCATTGCAAATAGGATTGTCAATTGGTAGTGTTCAATTTTGAAAATGAATCTTATATTTCACTCAGATGTTAAATCTGTTGCCAAAACTTCACCGAAATTTGAAATTTTTTTTTTCCAAAACCGCAGCAATTCAACTTGGAAGATATATCTATGAAAATTGTGGCAGAGTCAGTTCTGTGGGTGTCAATTTCCACAGTGGAAGAGATTTACCCTAGCCGGAGAGATGGGGAGGATGGAGGTGGGTTTGGGGGAAGAGAGAGATGAGGGGTAATTCAGTCAAGGAATGAAAGAGTTTTGGCATGAACAAAATGAATTTTGGCAAAAACAAAAGAGGTTTTGGCATTATCAGCAGCCAATTTTTATATGTGGATATCTATATATTTCATTATTTTGGTATTATAAGAGCAAAATACCCGATCATAAATCACTATTTTGTGCCTTTGTTTAATTTGTGATACTTTTTAACTATCATTACTTATCAATATCTTGTTTTCTTGTCAAAACATTCTAAAGAACAAAGTTATAAAAAATTTATACGGTAAATGGAGACCCGATTTATCTCCGAACCCGACACATCTTCGATTTCCCTCGCTCCGAGTCCGCCTCCGAAAGGAATGGGGCTGGTACAGGGGAGGGAAAATCCGACTCCGATCCGACCTGTTGTCATCCCTAATAAACCAGTTTCATTGACTTATTGTTTAATTAAACACCCCGTAACATTTCAAGAATAATGTAGTAACAGGAACATTTATTTCTATATAATATAATTTTACCTTTTCTTGCAAGAAATGGTAAAACCTCTTCCAAACCAATATAGTACAGTATATGTGTGTGCGCGCACGCCTAGTACTTCGCTTTAATAATCTTTAAGTGTGTGTACATACATTTTTACATATATTTGCCTGGTATTTTGCTTTAATAATCTTTAATGTAAATATTCTCACCAATTTGCCAATCTCCCGTGATGAGGACGACCGTTGACCTTCTTTGCTTGTTTCTTTTTTATTAATTGTTAGAAAGTGAGTGGTAGGAGATGTGGTTAATGGAATGTTATCTTTGGTCATACATATATAAATACGACCATTGAAACCTTGTTGAATGTTATCTTTGGTCAATATAGTACAGCAATGTTATCTGTGGTTAGTGGAATGTTATCTTTGGCCAATCTCAAACCACGCCATGGAATGGTTTCAGGTGACAAAACCAGCCTCTCCACAAACAAAAAAGCAAGGCTAGGACCATTCCACCGAGTTGACTTTTTGGTCTTTTTCAGTTGATATACGTGAGGAAAATATTTTATCTCATAAAACGTAAAAAATCAAAAAAGCCAATAATCCACTATGTGAAACAGGGTCTAGTTACTAGTACCTCTTTCAATCCCTAGAGTAATTAGTAAGCGAGTCTTGTAAACTGAAGGATTGTTTGGAGCGTCTTGTTTGCTTAAAACCTTGTTGAATCCAGACTCAATTATGCCCAGATTCAGCCAGATAAAACAAATATAAGCAAATAAAATGTCAAACTAAACAGGCCCCGAGTATCACCTCTTAATCTAAGCATCATGACATTTGGTATGAAAAATGCCTACTACGCCACTGATAAAAAACATGACTTAAAAATCGCAAGTTTATAAAAAGAAAAGTGGGTCGGTAAACAAAGCGAAGAAAGTAAATTTCCTTCAGGTCTTCAACTAAGATGATGCGGAACAGAGTCTTATTGAAGCATAAAGGTACGAGTGCAAATTCCAGAGGATAAGCTATCTTTATGGAACAACATTCTACCATTCGATTTGACACTTCCACTTATTCATGGATACATCACCGAATGTACGTAACAATATATGACTGTAACCACATGCATTATTCCTTCGGCATTGCATCTCATTTGTGTACATTCACTGCCAGGAATACAGCGCCGATTCTCTCCTTCTCTTGCTTCATGTCTCTAGAGTGTAAATCTATTGTATATAATACAAGTCTCTATATTACAGGCCAGACTGCTCCCTAAGAAGAAATACAATATCCATGATTAGCATTTGCATTATTCAAGGCCTTCATCGCCCTACTTTTTCCCGAGAATTGATATTTAGCACATAGGAAACTTGAGACTGCGGTAAAGGAGCATTTCTCCTTGAATTTATGTTCAGTCAGGCTTACTTTTGTCAAGTTAAGAATGAAACATTCTCCAAGTGTACTTTTAACTTAAAAGAGAATGCACTAAAGTGTTATGAACTTTTACTTCATGTGCGTTTTATGCTAGTTAAGTCTTGAAAATGTCAAGAAATAAATGTTGAAACGATTTACAGTAACTATTACCTTTGACATAATGTGACTGAATTCTCATTTTGATTTGAAGCAGCTTACCTGTCATAAGTTATCTCTGGAGATTTTTTATTTTGGAATCTCGTACGACACAATCAGGCTCAAATACGCTATTCCTTAATCCTGAACACACTTTCTGCAAAGAAGAAAAGAAGCTACTCAGAAACATGTATATATCAACCATCCGACGAAAAAGTTCGATAAAATTGGGAAGTTGAACTTATCTCTTACCTATAAACATTGTCGGAATTGGTTGTTATTGTGCATGTCATGCAACAAATTGCAAGGTGCCACCGTACTACGTTAAATCAGTTTTCACAAAATTCATGAGCTCTGCCTTTGCAGCTTCGGTTACCACGTGAAAGTTGATATGTGAATACCTTCCCCTGACATACACAAATGGACTAAGTATATGGTCTCGTCTCTCTTAAGAAATAATGCTCTACTGTAAACATGGAACTTAGAGGTAATCTATGAAGATAATTGCAAAATTTGACTTCACTAATAAAGAACACCTAAGGTCATAAAGCCACCTAATTTATGAAGGTAGAATCCCAAGTCCTAACCATCAACTCACCACTCTATTAAAAAATTACTGGGTGGTTTGTGCACAGTGTATTACATATGCAAAAGGAAGTCAGTTCCATTTGTAATTCCATTTGGAAACAACTGGCTTTATGCGGGATGCCTAGAATTGTATGCACGACATGATCTCCAAATGTAGTACCACGTGAATTAGTACAAGTAGAAATCTGTAGATTGATACCAGAAATGGGTTTTAGACCAAGTCATTGAAGGGAA
Organism: Vaccinium myrtillus; assembly: GCA_016920895.1. Taxonomy (NCBI): domain Eukaryota; kingdom Viridiplantae; phylum Streptophyta; class Magnoliopsida; order Ericales; family Ericaceae; genus Vaccinium; species Vaccinium myrtillus. The sequence goes on along the minus strand of CM029272.1, from coordinate 16,193,652 downwards.
TGCTGGACTGGCAATGCCATGCATTATCCTTGCAACAGCTCTGGTAGTAAATTTGGCTTGGGAATTACTCTGCAAAAAGACCTATTAAAACAAGAAGAAAACATTTAGCGTTACAAAATATGACGTTTCTTTAAGTAGAAATTAGCTCAAGCAATCCCTCACCTTAATATCTGCTCGTAAAAACGGACTGCAAATACAAATAAAATCCTCCTCAGTATAATGCAATAACATATTATCGTTGGAATAGAAACTTAGGCAAAATTAAGTGACCAAACTTTGTGAATAAATACATTCAGAAAGACGCGCGCTCAAAAAAAAAAAAACCTAGGGACGTTCAACTCCTAATAGGTGTTTTATATGAACATGCTACGTAACTGCAAATTCATCCACATTAAATGATGGACATCAGAATGATTTTATGGATGTTGGTAATGCATGAGTTCTGGGCGATGTAGAATTCTGTCATACTTAACACAATAAAAGGACAATTTTCTGAATGTAGGAATTATATACATATCGCTTCCTCTGTATCATGTATTTAAGAATATGGGTTCGAGGACAGAGGACACACTTGGGATGGTTTTCCGAACTGCAAGGTACCAAAACTTAAGCATCATACTGTGATTGAATCAATCATGCATATAAATGTACTTCAAAAGAGTTTCAGTTCTGTCAACCTGCTTTGATCCAGCTTCTCAGGTACGTCTGTGAAACCATCTTCGTTGAAGTATTCCAAAATCTTTTTGTGCAAGCATGGCGTATGTTGGGAGTCCTTGCATCCGTTCATCCTCTTACACTCTTGCACCGCGAAAGCTGCAGCATTAAACATTACATCTATCTTTTGCACCTATTTTAAAAGCAAAATCAAATCATTTGTTAGAAAGAAAAAATGAAGGAACATATTCAAAACTTAAGACCCCACAGGACAACCTATTGGCTTCCATATATCATTTCTGTGGTTTAGAAAACAGTGTAAAAGATTTATAGCGACGATCTGATAGTTGTTTCACCAATTATACAAGTTTGAAGTAAGTACTGAACCAACTTTTGAGTTGATACTATCAAATTGATTACCTTGCAACTTTCGATCTCGGACAACCACTTGGTAAGGTGTGCTGTAAGAGAGCAGAAGTCCTTGGGTACATCCACAAGCGTATAGCAATAGGCTGGGTCCTTCATGTCATATGTGATCTCTCCCTTTGACTAAACAGGAAAAAAATTATTTTCGTGGAATCTGAATTCAGTATCCTTTGAAAAAAATTACAGAACTTAAAATTTGGAGCTACACAATCTAAGAAATCCTGAAATGTTTTAGTTCAGAAACTTCAAACACGCATACGAATGCAAGGCACGTGGATAATATTCTGAATATTTGTTAAAAAGTAAATCAAAGACTGAAAAACCATTGCGATGACAAACTACAATCATAAAAGGAAAATGCTACCGTGTGCCTATTAGGCACACATTAAGGTTGGAAAAGTGTATTGAAATGTGTGAAAAGTGTATAGAGATATGTGAAAGTGTATTGAAAAGTGTAAAAGGTGTGTTGGAGTGTGTGTTGTTTTTGTTTGTTTGTGTGCTTATTGTGTGCCTATTGGGCACACGTTAGCAAGACCCATCATAAAATTGATGAATATCGTAGTTCAGAGTTTTGCCGCTTCAAAAAGGTCTAACTTCAGTTGTTGCACTAAATGACGAAAGCTACACTACGCTATTAGCTTGCTATTACTTTCAGATACGGTGTAGGAAATGTAAGAAAAGAAATACAAAAAGTTCTGACATCAATTCAATGAAATAAAAGCCACTATACGGTGATCTAATCACATTACTTCTGCCATGAGAGAAACTAACAGTCTAGATCCCCAACAAATAGTTACTTCCTCCACCCTGACAAAGTAGGTGAATGATACACCATGCAGTTTTTCATTGATGATACAGATCTATCCAATTTTATGTTCCTCTAAGTTGACCGGACGAAAATGGAAGCCAGACTGCCAGAGTATCATGATCTCACAACTATTTTGAAGCAAAGAAGCTAACAAAATTTGTCACCTACCTTGACTTTGGTAAAAATTGAATGGAAATCAGGAATCTACTTGAAGATATTTTAAACTTTCCGAATGTCTGTAATTTCATATCTTCATTCTGGCAGACATCCTTACCGTAATATTCTCATTATCTTCACATATATAAGCTGATTCCTCCAAGACTGGAAGAAAACTGGATATAGAAGAAATTCAGCTCCAGCCACCTACAGGTGATTGTATCCACACCTCAACAAGAGGGTCGTTTTTAAGTAGGCTGTATCCCATTTTCTCTAGCAAACAGTGTGCATTGTCGAACAAATATACAATGTTGAGCTATACATAGTAGTAAATTATCAAGAATACAAACTTCTGAAAGAGATCAACTCATAACACAAAGATAGCAACGGAATTGTTTGAAAAGATACACAAACCTTTAGCTTTTGCAACATATTCAATATGTCAACAGCTGAAACTCCAATGCCATTTGCCACGGTTGGTATGTCAAACACATATTGCCCATGCTTAATGTCAGCACTGATAGAAAATGTTAAGCATAACTTGTTCTTAGAAGAGTTAAATTAAGGAAAAAGAAGCTAAATTTTGTTCGTGTAATCAGAGGGGAAGTCTACACTCACGTCTTGAGAATTGTTGCAATCACAATATCCTTAGCAGCTAGCAAACCGGAGGGAGTCTGCAATCGCAACTAAAAATGGTTAGAACATCGTCAAATCAAAATACGCTCATATAGTTTTGCAATGTTGCTCATAGCAAATCAACAACAGAGAAACTAACATATTCATAGCTAAACCTATCAAATGCAAATATCTTTGGTTGGTCATAACAGGAGATAATGACTGGATTGATCACTTGTCCAATTTCATTCCCTTAAATTGGACAAGCAAAGAAACAAGAAAATGCTTGAATGACCTTCCCCTTCTATGCAGATAGAGAAGGAATAGTTAAACCTAATTTCCAACCAACCTGGTGGAAATTTAAAGTGCAGGTCGCATTTATCTGTGGAAGTACACTCAAGTACTGCACTTCACCCAACTCCAAGTGTGTTAGAATGGTCAGAATCACCTGCCAAAGTGCAAAAAGTCAGAAGTTTAGCTCTTCCGATGCTGATAAACATGCCTTGGTGAATTGAAATGAAAGATGCTTTGTCAACATTCCAATATTTCTACAAACAAAGAAGGAGCTAGACGCTTTGTCCAATAGAAGCACAAAATTTCTGATAACAAGAGAACCAAGCATCAAAATATCTTATCTTTTCTTATTTTGGTAAAACCCTTACAAGTAAATTAAAGATTTCAGATGAATCAGAAACACTCAAGTATCGGAAATAGAATGTCGAAATAACCTCTTCTTTCATATCAAATTTTTGCGATGCAGACTCTCTGACTAAAGCACATATTTTCTGTTGCGAACTCAAGCCGGTAGCAAAAACTTGTGAGAGGAGTCTACTAACTGCATATTCATCTACACCATCACTGAGAAGCACAATTATCTTAGTGAACTTCAGATCACCAATTTAATACGTTGAAACTCGACGCAAAACTCAAAAAATTCCGACCACCTGTATGTGAGACTACGAAGCTTCAAATATAAGTTATCATCGAAAAGGAGGTGGCAATAAGATAATCTACCATCTCGTCCAGCACGGCCGATCTCCTGCATGAGAGCGTTATACCATTTGTAAGCGAACTTTGACCTGAACAATAGCTTCTAAATAACTGGTGATTATGAAACAAAGACCCACCTGAACATATTCTTCTAAGCTTTCTGGCAAAGTGTAGTGGATAACCTAAGATGAAAACAAACAACGATGCTTCAGTATACTAGGCATTGCTAGCTATAGTGTAGTCCCGCGCTAGATGCATGTAAATCCGGAAAACAGAATTTCATTTTTGGTAGAAAAACATATAATGTTGCTCTGGAGCATGGTTGTCAGAATCGCACGATTCACGATTCGATTCACGATTCTGTGCAAAAACGATACAAATCTATAGGTGAATCAAGGTTGCTATAGAATCGGAGGTGAATCGTCCGATTCACGATTCGCGATTCGATTCGTGATTCACGTAAAAACGATTCGAATCTTTAGGTGAATCAAGGTTTATCACAACTTACATTCGATAATATGAAACCACTTTTGCTATTTTGCCTTGTTTTTTCTTATAGAAAAGTAAGAATATGAGATCATATATTACGAGAAATCATATTCCTTATTCAATGGAGACGAATCTACCATGGATATGTAATTTCACAAATCAATCTTTTTGGTTCTTGTATCCTCTAAATCATAGATCAGGGCACGACTTTGAGGCTCGGACTAACCCACATACGCTGCCATATAAGCTAGTTTCCTACCTATTAGGCTACAAGTTTTATTTTGTAAGCTTTTTATTATGAATCCTTAACATCTATATGCATATATCGATGTAAATACTATAGTAACAAACTTAAATATGTATTTCAGCTTAAATTTTACAAACTTAAATATGTATTTCAGCTTAAATTTATACTAGAAAACAAACTTAAATATGTATTTCAGCTTAAATTTTACAATTTTACAATGTATCTTTATTATGTAGATGTAGATACATTTTCTAATGTATTTGTGAAAGTTGGACCAAATCGTTACGATTCACGATTCAAAAAAGGGTCAATTAGATTCTCGATTCGATTCGCGATTTGACAACCTTGCTCTGGAGTTGTTTAGCCCAATTTCAGGGTGCATAGCTGAAACCTGTGCACAAGAATGGTCAACCAAAAGCCAAAATCTGGGCTTAGACAGCCACAATTTTGAATAATAGACTCCAGATTGCCGACCTTTAAAATGTAGAAATTCTTGAAATCAATTAATGATTGATAATGCCTAATTAAGGTCCTAATTCTTACAGCTCCAACGTCCCTCTTGTCAAGTCCCATGCCAAATGCCACGGTTGCAACAACCTTCCAGGGAAAACCAATGCAAGTAAATGAATTTGCCATATATTAGACATAACAATTTCTCACATAAATAGAGAAGATGTGATTAAAAATGGCAAATATGTACAAACTTCACTGAGAATAATAATTTTCTTACCACTCTTATCTTGTTGGAACAAAATAATTCCTGGACACGGCTCCGATCCTTATTGGGTATACCACTGTGGTAACTCTTATGTTTCGAGAAGTTTGCCATGTTACAGTTGAAGAATAAATTAGCTTCACTCACTATAAACAATTCTTCATTCAAGCAAACCAATAAAGTAAATGAGAAGCTAACCATTGCCGAAATATTGTTGTCACATAAGTATTTGCTTATCATATCAGTTTCAGACTGCAAAAAAAATAATTAATCAAAGGCTAGTCAACATTGTGATGCACATAACTCTCCATCCAGTTCCATTCTACGGTGAAGGAAAGCGTGGTTACCTGAAATTTGCAGTATATAATGATGCTTTCAACGTCCACAAAGGGGGAGGACTTGAGTAACGTCATCAGATCCTTCATTCTATGATGGGAAAAATGTTGGGAAGGAATCAATTACATCCAGTAAAAGGATGAAACGAAAAGCAACAAGTGATTGACACTGATATAAAGTAATGAATTGTCCACCACCCATAAAAACACGAGGCATGGTACCTAAAAATCACTATATGTATCCACACTTGCCTGTTCCTACTCAAACTAACTGACAACTGTAAGTTGTCCCTCATATGCGCTGACTTTATAAGATTTGTCTGAGGAATCTCCAAAGCACACATTACATCGTTCAAAGTTTTGGTGGTTGCAGTCGCAGTCATTGCCAGAATGCATTGAACATTTAGCCTAGTACGAAGTAAGGATGCCTTGAGCCTCATATATGAAGGCCGGAAATTGTGTGACCTGTTGAAGTATTTGCAGTTTAGACTAATCATGCGGAAATACCATGTTAGAAGGTACCAAGTCAAATGGCACTGCAACAACTCACCATTCTGAAACACAATGAGCTTCATCCACCACCAAAAGTGATATCACTGGAGTGGTAGAAAATATAGATATAAATTCTGCATTTAAAAACCTCTCTGGTGTGAAACGAAAAGCACCTACGACATAAATTACATTAGTTTGTCTTTCAAAATGACATCCAGAGAAAACATTTTCAATGAAATAGTATGTGCGCCACAGAACAGCTATCATAACACACACAACACACACACACACACACACACACACACACATGTTTATAATTTATTACTGGACAAAAAAATGCCTGGTTTATGAATTCGAACAAAAGGCAGTCAAACAATTCTAATTACTTCAGTATAGTTTTTCCCATATATGAAACGAAAAATGATTGAAAAGCTGCAATAGCTTTCAGATTCTTAACAGTCACCTTTATGGTTCCTTCTTGTAGCAGCCTCAGTGTTTCGGATATCTCTTCAGCTGTCTACAACAAGAAGAAGGATTGAATTAGGAATTCTAATTATTATAATCAATCAGAGAGAGAGAGGGGGCACCACCTGAGAGCTACAAATAAGGCCTCCCTCAATCATTGAAGGTAGATGTTTAAGTTGATCGATCATCAATGCCACTAATGGACTCACAACAAGCACAATCCCTGGTAAGATCATAGCTGGTAGCTGATAACACAGTGACTTCCCGGCCCCCGTTGGCAATACCAACATCGTTGATTTCCCAGAAAGCACCATCTTGATTGCCTCCAACTGACCCTCGCGAAACGACTCATACCCATGTGTGAGCTTCAACAACTTAAGAAGATTCTCATCAGATGGCTCATTTCGGACACCCGACACTGCATCCCTAATCAATTCTTCATCTACTTCCAATCTATCTCGCTTACCCACCTATGATGCAACGGTAAAACTGTCAGTACAAATGCTTTGCATGGTATGTGGAGATGAGGAAAGGAAATGAATTTAAGAGATACATAGCCCTTGATAAAGGAAAATGACGAAAGAATTTATGTTGCCCACCCAATTGACTGGGACTCGAGGCTTAATTTGGATTAGTTTACCCACCTGTGATATCTCGAAACCCAATCCATCTTCACCACAAACACCTTTGTTCTCAATCTCACCACTACCTCTTGCTTTTCGCTTGTATCCTCGAAAAGACCTACGACCACTCGCTGCACTATAACCCTTTCGTTTGCCCTTGAACTTAAACTTGCTTTTCCCATAGCCATTGATGTTTAGCCTTACAAAATTCCCTTCATTACTAATTCTTGGTTTCTTCGCCCGCAATGCAGGAAAATTACTTCCTCCAATCAAATTAGGATGTCTCTTCACTACCTTCACAGCATTACTATCAACTCCTTCTCCTTTCACCTCCGTCCTACACGGCGGTGGAATTGAATCCGAAGCTGAATCATTAGCTATAGACTTTACATCGAGACTTGTCGGTCTACGAATCTTCGAAAAAGAGGCGAACTTGGATAAGTACAAACCCCCAGCAGGAACGTTACACGTGGAGTCATCGGGTTTTTCATCGGAGGGGCGGCGGATTTGGAAGGGTAGATCGGAGAGGTTTGGGACGGGGATTGGGGTCGGTGATGGTTCTGGTTGAGAGGGTTTGGGGAGGGGTTTTGAGGGTGGTTTTGATGGCTTGGAGGATCGTTTTGGTTTAGGTTTAGGTTTTGGTTTTGGTTTTGGTTTAGGGTTAGGGTTTGAAGTCGGGTGGGAGTGGGTAATTGTGGAGAAAAGCTTGATTCTGGATATGTGGGAGGAGGGCGGCGGCGGCGGCGGCGGTTGGAGATCTCGTGGAGGCGTTGCAGAGATGTGAGAGCCGTCGGAGTCGGAATCGGAATCCATGGAAGACGATGAGTGGAGAGAGGAGAGAGGAGAGAGGAGAGAGATTGGAAATGGGGGGTGGTTTGGAGGTCCCTTCTCCACTCCACTGTTGGCAGCGTTGGGGAAGTTTTCCCGCCGTTTTCACTTGAAGGGTTTAAAGGTGTGTTTGGTTGCAAAACAAGGAGAAAATGGAGGGAAAATAAGGAAAATGCTAGGTGTAAAAAAAAACTTAGCATAAAGTATCCAGAATTTGAAAATAAATGACTTAGATTCTTATTACGAAAAACATCGAAAAAAGATTATGGATAGATTGTAGACTTGAAATGGCTATATTTTGTATTAATATAAAGGAAAGTCGATTCATAGTTTATTGGTTATCCTTAAGTCGTTATTTTTGTCGAAAAAATCAATTTTATTAAGTAGAAATGAAAGGTGGCACTACTAATAAGTCTGCATTGCTATCTCTTGGTTGGCACTACGTACGACTGCTTATACCAATTGCTCCTGGCACCTTACGAGGTCTACAAGCACAAATGGACTGGATTTTAATAGAACCGTAAGATGTTTGTTACGAAAGAGAACTCTTCTATAGAGTTCATTGATATCCGAGCTCATTAGCTTACCCCCATCTAGTTGAATCATCGGTCTTAACTCGGGAGGAAGAACTGGTAATAGACACAAAACCATCTATTCTGGTTCTATATTTGTTTGAATTAAATGCTTAGCGAATCTAAGTCATTCATTTTTAAATTATGGGCATTTTCTTGGTAGTTTTTCTGTGTATGTAGCACTCCTGGGAAAATAAATGGGCCTTCTTCTAGATAGTAGGAAAGAAATTTCAATATACTTCTTGACCTTTTAAAAATGTCACGTAAACATCTGTACTGTTAAAAAATTCATCAATGTCGCCCCGGCGTTAACCTCTTTAATAAACATCAGAATGGATGTTATGGACTACACAATGAAGTACTCCATATTTCTTTGTCGACCAAAACAAATAGGAGATAAATGTCTCTCATTCATTTCTAGAACTCAATAAAACATTAAAAATCTTCACTGAACAAATCTTTCGGTCTGTTTGGAGAATGGGAAAAATGAGGGAAGCGAATGGAAAGTTGTTAAAAAGATTTATAAAATTTATCATCTCTTAATTTGGTTTACGAAGAATGTGCGGAGAAAAACGAAACAAAGTGGTTAAAATTTATTTACTTTTTTTTATAAAATTTATTTATCATTCGTTATTCCTAATCTATTACATGGGGGAGGGAGAATGAAACTCGATCCCAGAATACAGTATGAGACATTTAAAAGCTCTATTGCATGAGCTAGCCACCACTTGTTTTCTCTTGTTTGTTTGGTAGTATATTAATATTTGTTAGATTAAGAGAGCCAACCGCATTTCATAGAAGTCAAACCCTAAACCTTACGCTCTTAGGGAGCGCTATATAGACATTGGGCCAAACCCCGAAGTCTTGAAATAAAAATATGAAAAAGTAAAAGATTTTCTCCTCCACTTTCCTCACATTTCCTTATGAGATATTCTCGTCTCTTATCTTCTTTTCCACAACTTCTAGACAAATCATTAAAATTTAGAGAAATTTTCACACTGCACCAAAGATAATTTTTAAACAACAAAGAAGCAGATTTTGTTAATCCTTGAATAGAAAATATCAAGATTAATCAGGAAAAAAAATCATGATGACTTCACAATGAGATTGGCACTCTTTTTTTGAAACACGTCAAGATATTCCATAACAAAGCCATCCGGCAACGATTACATCAAAGACAGGAATGAAAACCAAATCTACTAACAAATGAAACAAGCACGGCATTGTAGGCTAACACATGCCAACGGCTCCTAGACACACCTGTCGAAGCAGACTCGACACCTACGGGACGGGATGATGAATCCAATCAAAAGTTAGCAGAAGAGAAACCCAAAAGGGAACCCGGCTCAAACCATGGAACAATACAACGCATATGTAATCCAAAAACAAAAAACGAAGCAAATAAAACTGAAAAACTAGCAAATCCAGACTCAGGGACTAGTACACCCTATTTCACTCACTGAGTTGTATCAAATGCATCGAGTTGGATCGAGTTGATAGACCGCCGCTTCTCCGGGATGAGAGCCAAGTTCCTGTTCCGGCTGCCTACGGGTTTGAGGACTTTATTGCACCGGAGGGGGCCAAAGCATCCGTGATTCAACCCAAAACCAGATCTGGACTCAGACGGCGGTTATGGTGGCAGCCGGAGTGAGAAGGCTGAGGAGGGTGATGATGGATGGTGGTGGAGGAGCCGGGCTGGATGCCAAACGACAATGGGTTGAAAAACGGAAGCCGACAAAGGGAAAAAACCGGCTGGGGGTGGGGTGCGGAGGCGGCAACCCCACCCTCAAAGAACTGGTGGCAGAAGGCGAGAGAAAGGGAGGGTGGTGGTGGATCAGAGAAGGGAAGGAAAGGAGGCCAAAGGGAAGGGAACCGACAAAAGAGGTATAGAAACCCTAGGGTTTTCTAATTTTTAGAGAGAGACTCTCTGGGCAATAGCAGGCCCCCCTCTCACCGACAAACTCAATGAGATTGGCACTTTAGTCTCTCAAAAACTACCCCAAAAGTTGTAATTACTTTCAATTCCGTTCCAAGTATCTGATTTTTATCGATTGATCATAATTCTAAATTATCATTCATTTGTGGGAAAAAATTACATATAGCATCTCATGAGGAGATTGAACTTTCTAACTGATCCCTAAGGGCAAATTTGTGTCTAGACCATCCCAAATCATACTCCTGACTTAGGCCTGTCAAGTGACTGGATTCATATCCAATTCAGGAAGATTCAAATCTAATAGGATTATAAAAAGGAAACATTTCAAAGTACCCTACAAACTTTGACTTCAATGTCTCATAGACTCCTAAAGTTAAAAAAAAAATAAAAATAAATATCAATTGCACTCCTAAACTTTCCTTCCGTCATCAAATAAAACTTTATTGTCTCAATCTGTCAAATTCCTAATGTTTTTTTGCTAATGTGGAAGTTTTGACTCTGTTAAATGCTTACGTGGTATCTTATTCCACTCAGAGCGTGACACTTGTCAATCTTCTATCTCTTTCCCTTTCCACTCTCTCTCCCTCTCTGGATGTATTCTTCAAAACCCATAATCTTATTAATGCTAATTGGATTAGCAAAATTCATATGCTAATTCCCATCACCACATTCGGGTGAATTTTTGTGATGTATGCCTTTTTCTCCTATTGCACTCTGTTCTCTCTCATTTGCCAGAATATTCAACGCCTTCTCTGTGTGTGCGCGCGTGCGGGTGTACTCCATAAACCACTCTGCCCCTCCCCTTCTTTCTTACTCGATAGGAATGAGGTAATTCCACTAGCTCGATATATCAGTTCTTCATCATTCTCGGTTCGAAATCGGGGTGTCCATTTTACTCACCCGATTTGATCGTTTTTAGTATATGGGTGGATATAAAAACCCGATATAGCTATTAGAGCATCTCCACCCCTTACCCAAATTTTTACTCAAATTTGAGTAAAAATTTGGGGTAAAATTTTGATTTGGTGTGACTCCTTTCAACCCTTACTCAAATTGTACGGGAGAGCTTTAATCCACGGCATTGAATGACAAAAGGGTAAATATCAGTGCAACAAAAGAGCCTTTCACATTTGAGTAAAAATTTGGCTCACATCAGATTTGGTGAAATATTTGAGTAAAACTCAATTTTGGTATTGGTTTGGGTAAGGAGTGGAGGAGAGTTTTGGATGATTTTCACTAAAATTTGAGTTTGAATCTAAAATTGAGAAAGGAGTGGATATACTCTTACTCCTCTTTTTAAGTCTCCCACAAGATAAAGAAAGTATCCAAATCGGAGAGTGGAAAGTTCATGTCGGTGGATTTGATTTTTCTCTTTGGGCAAGCATCCATTCTCTCTCTCTCTCTCCCACTCTGTGTTCTTTATTGTTCTCTTCATTTTAGTCGGGAAAAACATTGTGTGTTTTGAATAATGATACAGACACACCCTTTCAGCCACACTCTACCACACCCTCACTCACATGCGGGTGGTCCCCACACCCCACATGTGAGTGAGGTGGCAGAGAGTATGAAAATGTGTATCATATCATTTTTGGTGTCATTTTTGGTGTGCTTTTGTACCGGACGAGATCCAGAAAACTACCAGAGAGAGAGAGAGAGAGAGAGAGGATGACACCTGTCACATTCTAAGTGAAACAAGATGCCACTTAAGCATTTGACAGATTCAAAACGTCCACATCATAAAAAAAAAATATTAAGAATTTGACAGATTGAGACGGTAAGAACTATTTGATGATGGAAGGAAACTTTAGGGGCAATTGATTTTTTTAAAAGTTTGGGAGTCTATTAGACATTAAGGTTAAAGTTTGGGGGTATTTTGAAATTTTCACTATAAAAAATTCCAAATCCAGTTTGAATCCAACTAGTGGAAACTCATTTATAAGTCACTTCGAATTCGAACGTAGGAAGAAAAAAAAAATCATTCAACTTTATTAAAAAGTTAAAACATATAAGCCAAATGATTCATTACTTTAAATCTTGCCAGAACAAATTCATAACAAATCGGATTGGATATGCTTATCAAAAAAAACAAATCGGATTGGATTATACCTAAATCCGATCAGATAGTGTTCTGATTATTGGATGCGGATCAAATGGATTGCCGGATCACATTTTGGTAATCGAATTGGGATTTTGTGTGATTGGATTTGGATCTAATTCGATTTGTTTTGTAGTAGAACATCGCTGATATTGTTATGCATTAAGAAGATCCAAGGATCATATTACAGAGGTACATGACGATAAAGCACAGGGGTAAAACACCCGAAATAGACACTAATAACTCTGCAATACAGTATCGAAATGCAGAAAAGCACACTCAACAATGACATAAGTGACTTACTAATTACACGCGCCAGTGTGTCTACAATCCGTAAAAAGGACGGAGTCATTTTTGAACATTTCAATAACCATCACGCTTCACGTGTAACCAAAATAAAATACTACTTGCGTACTAGAGGAGCATACACCCAAAATAAAAGCAGACATATAAATTAGTCGATAATCTTTTCATAAATTTCATGAAAAGCAAACATTGTAAGTGAACGTTATAGCATTTTAAAGTGGAAAATGCTAGATTCCGTCCTTAGGGAGGAAAATAATGTGGTAAATATGTTTCATTCGAGAAAAGTGCATTGATATCTACGAAAATATATTGTCATCTGTGAAATGTGTATTGAAATTCAAACTCATTTGTCTTTACGTCCATATTTCCCTCCACCTAATGGGCAGAGGTTAACAAGACCTTTTTTATAATGCCAAAAAAAGAAAAAAGAAAAGAAAAGAAAAGAGGAGCCTACACTCCAAAAAAATTTTAACACACAATTTCACATCAGTATGGGTCTTTTTTGATTGATCTCGTTGAATAAGTTTTTAAAATATTTTTTTTCCCAAAACCGGATATGCTCGACAAAAGTAATAAACATTTTAGGGTTTAAAATAAAAAAGGAGAGAGAGAGAGAGAGAGAGAGAGAGAGAGAGAGAGAGAGAGAGATGCACACATGTAAAAAGGACTTTGTCAGGAACGAATATATGACTAATTTGCATGGGACTTGCCGAGTATAATCTACTTGAGAAAACATTTTTTACATAGCCGGTGTAAAACCTTCCTTTTTCCAAGACCACCATATATGGGTCTTATTGTGAGTTTATTGTTTTGATCTAAGCCGTTAATCTTGTAGGGTCCGCAGAGTAATACATTCATGCAAAAAAATCAGCTGCTTAATCGAACATATATTGATAGGTATATAGGAGTAAAATTTTGCTTGTTTTGTCAAATGGATAGTTGTGTATTTTAAAGTTAAAACTGTACATGACAACCCATTTCATAAAACAAAAATCAAATTTTAAACAGTTTCGATCAACAATTAATACACAGTGGGACCCACAAAAACGGTGGTGAAAAATTACGGTTTTACACTGGTGGAAATAAGCAACTCTCAATAAATCCACTTATTAGACATGACCGGCCCAAAAAGACCCCTTTTAATTACATGCGTTGGGCCTCCCAGGCCCTATATTTGAATCCAAAAGAGAAAAAAAAAAAAAAAAAAACCTTAAATCCACACTTCCTAATTTTGGGAGTCGGTTATTCAGATATTCCAACAACTACAACAAGTAGGAGTCGGACAAGTTCCTTAATTTCTCTTGTGTTTCCTTTTCCGTCACTCCTTGAGTTTTCCAGAACACCACCACTTCCTTTTCCAACTCGTTCTTGGATTTGAGAGAGAGAGAGAGAGAGAGAGAGAGAGAGAGACTCTCTCTCTCTCTATATATATATATATGCAGACTACACAAAGACCAGTTAACATATAATCTGTGGAAACTTATTAATTTCTGTAGCCTTACTTCTAAAAACCAGAGGTTAATTTTTCTTTTAATCTGGCAATTAGCAACACATGATGACGATTGCAGGAGAAGAAGAAGAAAACATTAATTCTTGTAGCATCAACTCTCTTCCACCCGAATTGTTGGTCGATGTTCTTGCCCGGGTTGCCTCTTCTTCCTTCACTGACCTCTTCAATTCCAAATTATGGTTAGTCGTCGCTCCTTTCTTATAAATTATACTCTTCAATGCCAAATTATGCATGCATGCATGTACAACTCCCGTACTCTGTTTCTTGATTTAGATAATTGAAATTCATGCATTAGGATATATAGTCGTAATGCAAAAGTTTATCCTCTTCTTCTTATTTTTCTGCAATTCTAAATTCAAGTGATGCATTACGGAAATAATGCTTGAATTTTTACTTCTTCTTCGTTTTTTTTTTTTAAAATTTTTTTTTGTTATGACAGTTGCAGAGAATTCAAGGGAGCAACAGAGGATGAATATATTCTTGAGCAAGTATCGATAATGGAATTTCCGGTGATCCATCAATGGCTTAAATCTGAGAAACTGAGTATGTTCTTGAATCAATGCATGAAGAGTGGAAACCCAGAGGCCCTCTACAGACAGGGAATGGTAACAAAATCTCTCTTTCCTAATGATCTCATAGGTTGCTTATTACATGATTTGTGGATAAATTCCTTTTAGTAGCACTGTCTACAGTAAAAATTGCTATCTTTTTATATTTATCTGGACGAGAAAAATTGAATAATACTCCCTATAACTATTGTTTATTGTCCACTTTGTTCATGAAAGTTTATAACTATTGTTTATATTTTTAAATATATAATGTTATATATATGCAATTTGGATCTTGTCTGATAGTTCTTGATTAGTTCTGTAAAATAAAATTTTCAAAATCGGACAATGCACCAAGCACTAGTCTACTTGCAATACATTACGTACCTTGGTATACGAATTTTGTATTGGTTAACTAATCTTTTCTCGTTACCATTGAAATAGGTTGATTACTTCAGTTCAATGAGAATGGAATCAGGTCTTGAGAATTTGAGGAGAGCGTCAGAGCAAGGACACGTTGAAGCTTCTTATGTCTATGGTATTATATTAATGTGTATGGAAGGACAATCAAGCACACAAGGGTTGAAGCTTCTAAATGCCGTAACAACTAGTACTTCAAAATCACCCCGCTTTGCAATATTCCAAGAGTGTCGGGAAAGAATCGAGTCCGTTATTCACTCAATGTGGATCAATAACCGCCTCGTTGGTCGGCAAAGAAGTAGTTGTTGCCATGAAAACACCAGCAGGGTAAAGGCGACATGGGAAGGGCAACGTGAAGTGGAGGATGATGCTAGTTGTGAAGCGTGTAAATTGGATAAAGAAGTGAGCTTGTTTTGCGATATGTTACATTAAAGCCTGTATTGGATGTTAATTTAGGAGCTTTGGTCGAAAGTTTGGTTTTTCCATGTATAGGTGCAAGTCTTTGGTGATTATTTTATGAGAGACATAGGGTCTTTATTAAAACGAGAGGTTATGAATTTGTCAATTTATTGATGTTGTTATATTAATTTGAGGTAGTGAAATCTTTAGTGTGATGATTTTTGTGATTTGAGTTTGCTTAAATATAGTCATGTTTAGTTTGAAAGGTAAATAACAAATTATTTCTTCAACTTCCCTCTATTTCCATTAACCCAGTTTTTTGAAAAAACTGATTTTTTACGGGTTTTTATGTGATGTGTTGTGAGAGAATGACCTGTCTCAGTGTTTGGAAAAAACAGTTTTTTGTTAGTGGAACACCCCTTGCACTCGACATGGGTTGGTTTATTCTGAATTGATCTTTCATAAATAACTTGTTAAAACTCCGTCCTTAGGGCGGAGAATAGTATGTAAAAATATGTATTGATATTCGAGAAAAATGTACTAATATTTGTGAAACTATATTATTATCCATGAAATGTGTATTGAAATCTGAACTCGTTTGTCTTTACGTCCATATTACCCTCTGCCTAGTGAGCAGAGGTTAGCAAGACCATTTTAAAGTTTATAATGCTTAAAAAAGAAAAAGAAAAAGAGAGGACCCTACACCCAAAATATTGTTTTTTTTTTCAACACATAATTTTCACATTCAATATGAATCTTGTTTGATAGATCTCGTCGAATAGGTTTTGAAAATAATTTTTTTTCCAAAATCAAATATGCACAACAAAAGTTATAAACATTTTAAAGTTTAAAATAAAAAAAGCGCGCGCGAGAGAGAGAGAGAGAGAGAGAGAGAGAGAGAGAGAGAGAGAGAGACAAAAAATAGAGACGAAGAGATGGAAAAGAGGGGGGGAGAGAGATGCACGTGCATGTAAAAAGGTGTCCGTCAAGAACGCATATATGACTAATTTTCCTGAGACTTGCTGAGGTATAATCCACATGAGAAAACATTCTTTTACACTACCGGTGTAAATTCTCCCTTTTCCACCACCACCATATGTGAGTCCCACCGTGAGTGTGTTGCTTTGATTTGAATCGTTCATCTTGTAGGGCACAAAGAGTAATACATCCATGCAAAAAAAACAGTTTGATCGAACATAGATAGACATATAAAATTTAGAATTTTGTTTTATGAAATGGACACATGACCGTCCATTTGACAAAACAAAAATCAAATTTTGATTTAACTGTTAATGTCAAATCAAGTTGATTTTTTTTTTTTTGCTCAGTAAAAGAAGATTTATTAAGGGAAAACTTGAAAATGATACATCAAGTTGAGGGAGGGGAGAGGGGAGGGAAGAGGAATCCAACAAAGGGTTGGATAAAGAAAAACATCAGAATGGGCAAAGCCCAAACATCCAATGGGCTGAGCCCAAATCATCACAAAAGAACAAAACCCTCAGAGCAAAGCGATGGCTGCCGATAACACCGCCCGACAACCACCACAGCCTCCGCCTGAGAATACCATCCAGCCTAAAAAGCAAACCCAAACTCCAACAATGAACCATCCCGCAGACCAATTCTCCGACCACCACGCATGACGCCGACCACCAAGACAAGCACAAACCAAAGGCAAACCGAACGGAAACCTAGCCGCCGTGCATCCCACACATTCCGGCACCTCAAAACCACCAAGGATCGCGATTAACCCCCATGAAAGATGGCCGAAAACACCGAAACCAGGACACCAAACGGCGACGAAGCCTCCGTGAAGAACGCCGCCGCAAACACGAGCCACAAACCACGACGACAATGCGACCCCACGCCGTTAGGCAAAAATCAAGTTGATTTTTGCATGAGCATACTACTTTGCGTGTAGAAGATGAACGATTTGGACAAAAAAATAGTACACAATGAGACCCAAAAAGGCGGTGGTGAAAAATGACGGTTTTCCACCTCCAGTATAAGGAATATTCTCACGACAGGCCTAAAAGGACCCCTTTTAAATTTCTACTACATTGACCGGCCCAATTTTAGAGCCCGATGATATCTTACATACGTTGGGCCTCACAGGCCCTATATTTGAATCCAAAAGGAAAAAAACTACAGTAAATCCACACTTCCTATTGATCAAAAAAAAAAAAATCCACACTTCCAGGGGCAGACATAAGGGGTGCAAATGCCCCCACTCACCCCCCAATTATCCCAATTTTCTACTCTATTTTAAGTTTTGTTTGTAAAAATTATGAAGAAAGGTGCTCCGAAATTGTTTTATTAATATATAATGATGATATTTTGATGTTAATTTATGAATATAGGAGTATATGATTTGGTCTCCGTGATAGGAATCGGGTCCGCCACTGAGACTTCCAAATTTTGGGAGTTGTGTTTTGGCTAAAGAAGTTGGCTTAACTTTTTTCTTCGTCTTTATTTGATTTTTTTTTCTTTTGCGTTTGTTAGTTTTGCATCGATTTTTTGAGTATTATTGGTTCGTCTCGACGAGAGAAACCCAGAAAGGTAAAAGATTATGATTAGAACTCTCATTTTTTTTTTGAATAATATCGAAAAAATGTAAAAAGCTGTCATTTTGACTTATTTTTGTCTTTATTAAAAAAAATTAAGTTTTGATCATAATTTTTTACTTTTTTGATTCCTTTCGCCGAGACGAACCAATAATACATAAAAAGTTGATGCAAAACTAAAAAACGCAAAAAAAAAAAATCAAATAAAAGACGAAAAAATAAGCCAGCTATCAAATTGGAACAACAATTAGGAGGGAGGAATTCCTCTTATGTTTCCTTTTCCGTCTCTCCTTGGGTTTACCAGAACAACACGACTAAAAGTTCAATTCCTTATTCAACTTGGTTTCCTCTTCCAATACCGACCTCGATCTATAAATACATATGCCCAAAGACAAGTTATACACGCAAACATATAATATCGAAGCTTAATACTAGTAGTACTTTCTCCATTACTTCTTAAAACCAGACAGATATTTTCCTTTGATTTGGCAAACAGCCAGCCACACATGACGATTCTTCCATCAAATCATATTCCGGCAGGACATCAAGAACAAGAAGATTACGGCTATATTCCAGCTCCTGGCATCAACTCTCTTCCACCCGAATTGTTGGTCGATGTTCTTGCCCGGGTCGCCTCTTCTTCCTTCACTGACCTTTTCAATTCCAAATTCTGGTTAGCCGCCTTTCTTCTCCTTTTCTTTAACTCCGAACTTGACTGATTCTTGCATCTTTTTTCAAACTCAGATCATTACGTGTTTCTGTCTCTTTACTTCAAATTGAGTAATATACTTCATGGAATTTTTGCTTTTACTTATTTATTTATTTATTATGACAGTTGCAGAGAATTCAGGGGAGCAACAGAGGATGAATATATCCTTGAGCAAGTATCGATAATGGAATTTCCGGTGATCCATCAATGGCTTAAATCTGAGGAAGTGAATAGGTTCTTGAATCAATGCATGGAGAGTGGAAACTCAGAGGCCCTCTACAGACAGGGAATGGTAACAAAATATCTCTTTCCTAATGCTCTCATAGATTGCTTTTTAAATTAACAGAAAATTTGTGTAAATGCCAAGTTTGGGACTTTAAATGGTGTTTAGTCCAACTTAACTTATTTTAAGGCATCCAATACATTGATAGAAAATATTTGATGGCTCAAGGAAACCAGTAGCTTTTTAAATGTTGTGTGGAAAAATTCTTTTCAGTAGCATTGTCTACAATTTTTTTACCTTTCAGTAAACAATTGCTAGCTTTTTAAAATTGTCTGGACGAGAAAATTTGAATAATGCTCCCTCCATCTCAAATCTCAAATTTTTTGTCCACTTTCGCTATTCATGAAACTTTATATATATTGTTTATATTTTTAAATGTGTACATATATATATATATATATATATATATATATATATATAATATGGATCTTGTTTGACAGTTCTTCATTAGTTTTGTAAAACCAAGTTTTCAAAAGTATAAAAAAAACATTGTAGATCGAAAGAAATAAAAATTGAAAAATGACACGATGCCAATAAATAGACAAGAAATATGGGACACAGGGAGTAATGTACTATGGACCGAATTTTGAGGAAGTCAATTAAGCCAAAAACACTCTAGAATAAGCTAATTTTTTTATGGCGGAGTTTTTTGCCGTTCTAGTTTAGTTTAGGAAGTTCGAGACATATTAGCTAATGCGTATCCTTTGTGGCTTGTGTTTCTGGATCACCACTTCCTGCCACGATCCACAAATTCAAGTAGAGTTCACAATTAAGTGTTTGAACTCTGCATGGTTGTGTGGTTGAGGAGGCATTGCGGCACCACGTATTCATATCCTAAATGAGTGATCACTATAAATCGAGAACTAGGTTCGGACAATGCACCGAGCACTAGTCTATTCACATCTTCTCGTAATGAAAGCCTCGAATTCTAGTCTACTTACTACATTACGTACCTTGGTAACGAATTTTGTATTGGTTAATCTTACCTCGCTACCATTGAAATAGGTTGATTACTTCAGTTCAATGAGAATGGAATCAGGTCTTGCGAATCTGAGGAGAGCGTCAGAGAAAGGACACATTGAAGCTTCTTATGTCTACGGTATTATATTAATGTGTATGGAAGGACAATCAAGTACACAAGGGTTGAAGCTTCTAAATGTCGTGAAAACTAGTAATTCAGAATCAACCCGCTTTGCAATATTCCAAGAGTGTCGGGAAAGAATCGAGGCCGTTATTCACTCAATGTGGATTAATAACCGCCTCGCTGGTCGGCAAAGAAGAAGTTGTTTCCATGAAAACACCAGCAGGGTAAAGGCGACATGGGAAGGGCGACGCGAAGTGGAGGATGATGCGAGTTGTGAAGCTTGTAAACTGGATAAAGAAGTGAGCTTGTTTTGTGATATGTTGCATTAAGCCTATATTGGATGTCAATTTGGGAGCTTTGGGCGAAAGTTTGGATTTTTCATGTATAGGTGCCAGTCTTTAATGATCTTTATTTTAAGAGAGACATGGTTATGAATTTGTCAATTTATAGATGTTATATTAATTTGAGGTAGTGAAATCTTTAGTTATGAATTTGTCAATTTCATAAAATAAATTTAATGTTTGAGCCAATATTAAAATGCAGATTCAATTTATTAAATTGATAAGAATCAATTTATTGAACCGATAAAATGCTTGTTTTTAGAGAATGGATTATGGAAACATCATGCAACTTTGGTTTTAAAAGCAAGAAAAAATAAATTATGTCACTTTAGCCCCTCTGAAAACTATCTGATTAGTCCACTTTAGAAGAAAAATGGGTCCAAGTAAATAATGCAAGTCATTCCACAAGTATATGACATGATACCTATTTAACAAATGACCTCAAGAGATTGTTAGTTATTTTGGTTTGGCATTTTCCGGAGTTGTTCAAAACACACCCTAGTTCAATTGATTTTCTATTTCTTTGAATTGTAATGGGTAGATTGAATAGGCCGGGGGTAGTTTCTCGCGCGATGCTCCTTCCTTTGCCTTCAGCTTTTTGACCTTGCGAAGCTGCTTGATTTCAACAAAGGTAAAATCATCATGGCATTTCATGGATAGCATTTTTATATCTTCATCTTTTATTAATCATATTTTAAAATGCCCTAAATTAGTTTTCCGGAGAATAATATACCCACACGTTCCTTGGAGTATTAGATTACTAGATCTTTCCATAAATGCATGATGCCAATTTACAACTGATTTCCAAACCTTAGCATATAAAAACGTGGTCTATTTTTAAGACCTCGGAAATCGGCTAGAAAGGTATTAGATCATTTCCTTTATGCTGTTGCCAATGTAAATTGATTACCAAAATGCAACATAGGAAACGTGGTTATTTCGTGGATTGTGGAAATCGGCTAATATATATAAATATATGATTCATGTTTCCTTTTTCAATTGACTACCAATCTTTGATGTATTGTTTATATAAATACATCCTTTGTTTCTTTCAATAACGGGGATCTCTACACTTTTGCGAAAAAGAAAAGAAAACATAAGTTTTGAGTGCTAGAGTTTTTATTGTTTTGTATGAGTTGTCAATCAAATCAACTCATGCATAGCATTTTGTGACAATCTATTTCAACGTTCTTGCATCTTGCATTTGTCCGAACGTTTTTGATTGTCCTGTTCATTCTGCATATCATTCATCATTTCATTTGGTGATCCATTGGTGCCTTGTTGCTGTTGGCCGGATTGACGAGGAGTCTATTCGGAGCCGGTTGATTCCGGAGATCGAACTTGAGGTTCGTGGCAAGCTATTGAATCAAAAAGAAGCTCTGGGAGCATCGTGAGTTGGCGAGAATAGGTAACGCTTAAGGGTGAGGCTTGAGGTAATCTGTTTCGCACTGTAACTCTCTTTTTGATTAATAGAAAATAGTAGACTAGGCCGTGGTTTTGTCTTAGGGTTATTCGGACCCTAAGGTTTTCCACGTATATCGCGTGTTTTGCCTCCTGATTTATTTTCTGCTTTTTTATTGTATTTTCTAATTGTTTAATCTCTTATAGAAGAAAAAAATCTAATAAAAGTTTTTCTTAAAAAAGGGTTAATTTTTTAATTAAGTCCTATTCACCCCCCTCTAGGACGTTTTTAAGCTTCCGCATAATTTCAATTGGTATCAGAGCTCGATTGCTCTGTTTAGGTTTAACCACCTGAGTTTATTTCTGGGTATAAATGGACATGAACGCACCACGAGAGGGTGCCTCAAACTCGAGGCCACCCTTTTTCGACGGTAACGATTATCCGTATTGGAAAGCTCGTATGACCACACATTTGAGTTCCCTAGGAGTTAGGGTTTGGAGATCTGTTAGGTACGGCTATGAGGCCCCAACCATAGAAGATGCTACAACTAAAAAAATGAGGCCGAAGGAGGACACTGAGTGGATTTCTGCTGATAATGAGAGTTTTGAGGCAAACTCCAAGGCCTTAGGAGCCATCTATGGTGCTTTAAGTAAAACTGAGTTTAGTCGTATTTCTGCTTGCACCACTGCGAAAGAGGCTTGGGATATTCTCCAAGTTACCCATGAGGGTACTAAGACTGTTAAAACTTCAAAACTTCAAATGCTTACGACACGTTTCGAAGAATTAAGAATGCAAGAAGACGAGAATTTTGATAGTTTTATCACTAAGTTGAGTGACATCGTTAATTCCTTCCATGCTTTAGGAGAACCAATCCCGAATCTTAAAGTTTGTCAAAAAGTGCTTAGGTCCCTTCCCGAGAGATTTAGGGCTAAGATAGTTGCTATCGAAGAGAGTGATAAAGTTGATGACATTCTTTTTGAGGAACTTGTTGGTAAACTTCAAACATTTGAATTGAATCATCTTTCGAAGAAACCTGCATTAAAGCCTAATAAAAGCATAGCTTTTAAAACTTCTAAAGAAGAATCCTATGTGACACATGAGAGTGACGATGATCTTGATGAAGAGGAGCTTGCCTCTTTCGTTAAAAAATTCAAAGAATTTGTCAAGTTTCGTAAATCTGAAAATTTTCCGTCTTCAACTAGTAGGGGTAAAAATTATAATTATAGGGATAATGACAAGAAATCTTTTATAGATAAATCCAAGAAACCCCTAGGTATACAATGTCACGAGTGTCATGGTTTTGGGCATATTCAGGTAGAGTGTGCAAACACTCTTAAAAAGAAAGAGGCCAAAGGGTATAAGGCTTCGTGGGATGACGATAGTGATGATAGTAGTGAAGGGGATTTTGAAGCCCCTAGATATTCTGTGCTTGTCGCCAACATTAAGTCTCCCACGTCCCCTAAAATAGTTGATCTTTCTACAACTATTAGCGATGATAGTAAATATGTTTCGACTGATGAAGATTGTGAAAATAGTGAAGATGATATAGATTCTATTCATGAGGCCTATGATCAATTGTTTAAAAAGGCTGTCAAATTAGAAAAGAAAAAGAAGGAACTCATGAGTGTCATCGAAAGAGTTAGTGGTGAGAGGAACAAACTTAATGAGGACATCGAATCTAAGGATATTGAGCTTGAAAAATTAAAAATCTATAACTCTAATCTGGCAGACAAGTTTGCCAAAATAGAGAGAGAGCGTGTGGATGCCTTAAAAGCCCTTAAAGGGTCTACGGATAAGATTCTTGAATTAGAGCATGACCTTAGGGAGGCCACTGAGGCTATAAAGCGTAATGAGTGTGGCGCAACCCGTATTGCCGAGATGACACGTACATTTAGAAATAGAAGCGGCTTAGGGTTCGTTGATCCACCTTCCCTAACACCTAAGGCTAATGAGTCTGCAAAGAGAGAAATCAAGTTTGTGAAATCTGAAACTTCTAAAAATAAGGTGATGAGCGATAAACCCGAACCTTCTACTGAATCTCCAACCATCACTAACAAGATTTCCAAAAGTAATCAATTTCAAAAGTTTAATCCTATGATTTGCCACTACTGTGGCGTCCAAGGTCATATTCGACCTTTTTGTTATGCACTTAGAAAAGACAATCAGAGAACAAAGGGGAATTCGTTTGCATCCCGTGTTAATCAAAGTGTTCGGTATGGTCAACCCAATTTGGGGAGACCTCAATTTGTGCGCCAGTCTCCCAAAAATAATAAGAATGAGAATTTTCAAAAGAAATTGGGTCAGTTGGCAATTCAAACTTCTCACCTCGTCGAGGAAATAAAAAATTTGTCAACTTTGGCTAAAAATAATGGAGAGATTGATAAATTTGTTGAAAGACGAATCACACATGGTCATTTCTCACGTGCAAACAATAAAACAAAGCAAATTTGGAAAAGAGTCTCTCATGATCGCTGTCAAGCGAATTATTCGTTATGTTAAGGGCTCCTCCACGCTTGGTCTTTAGTATTCTAAGGGTACTAATGTGGACTTAGCTGCATTTTCCGATGCGGATTGGGCAGGAAGTGCGGATGATAGGAAGATCTGTAGATTTAACTCTAATTGATTAAGTTTGGTGTTGCATGTCATCCTAGTATGGTACATTTTTCTTTTGTTGTCTAGAGTGAACATGTCTTTCTAGTTGTTTATTTAAAATAAAAAAAACCTCCTTTCAATTTTGTTTTTGTCTTCCTTTTAGCATTTTCATGTATGTGAGTTTTAGGGTCATGATCTTACATGTTGATACTTTTATTTGCTACAAATAAAAAATTCATAAACATTCTTATATAAAAAAATAATTGGGGCTTAGCATATTTTTTTTTGGAGGGGTAGTCATTCATGAGACTCACGCAGATGCACATCTTTGGGACTGCATGCACGTTTCTTATTAACTCCACTCATGAGATGCATTCGGCCATTCGGTGTAGCATGTTTTATGACTCTATGATCGCCACTTTTCCACGTCTGGGTTAGAGAGGTTTCTTAAAGAATAAAGTTGATTCTCATGCACCTCGGTTTGTCTTGTCTTTACCCTAGGCGATTGACTTTTTTGGCATCATAATTGGATACAAAGTTTTATATGTCATGCTAAAAAAAAAAAAAAAAAAAAAAAAAAAAAAAAAAATCTATGTATATGCTTATCCGGGCGTTCATTGAGTAACCGGGCAATCGGGGTGAGGTACTCTCTCTCTGAGTATTCGCGTCAAAAGATGGATAGACTCTGTGAAAGCATTCGTGTTTGGACCATTCGCTTAGTAACCGGATATTGGGTATGAGGTACTCTTACTCCCACTATTCGCGTCAAACAGCAGTGGGGTAAAAGAGAATACTATAAAAAAAAAATCCTTAGTTGAGGGGGAGTTTATATATTTCTTTGGGGGGACATATTTAGTATCGATGAGTGCTTAGTTTGACTTTGCTAGGGGGAGAGTGCTTGACGGTCCTATGGTACATGAGAATTGACGAATATTTGGATAGTGATCTTAATATCTTATGACGTGTCACACACTCACTTTTTCATAGATTCATCTTGTGTGTTACACTCTATCTTCGAATTCTCTCATTGAATTGGTTTAATACAAATTTGTTCATGCACTCTTGAATTTTGTCCTATCGTCTGAGCCTCATCTTTGAATACTTGTTCGTCGGATTATATGTTGCATTGCCACTTTGTTTTCTTTAAAAAACAAAAACATGGGTATCTTTGGTCATTATGGTCTTAAATTCCATTCGCTGCATTTCTCTTATAGCCATATTGCCTGTGTCTCACCTTGGACCTGTCAATTCCTTTGTTTTTCCGTAACAAAAAGGGGGAGAATTATTTTGAGATGTAAGATGAGTGTTGGTCTATCTCCTTGGCCATTTTGGATAATAGGTTACATGTAGGTTCTACCGTCTGTTGATGGTTTTGGATAATATCTATCGTGGCATATTCTGTTGATGGTTTTTAAGTGCAGGTTTTACCGACTTATTGATCAAGCTTCATGTGAATCCCAACTGCTCATTTCTTCTGTATCTATAATCTGTTTTGGGTGGTTTTGTCCCGGAAAAGCCAAAGGGGGAGATTGTTAGTTATTTTGGTTTGGCATTTTCCGGAGTTGTTCAAAACACACCCTAGTTCAATTGATTTTCTATTTCTTTGAATTGTAATGGGTAGATTGAATAGGCCGGGGGTAGTTTCTCGCGCGATGCTCCTTCCTTTGCCTTCAGCTTTTTGACCTTGCGAAGCTGCTTGATTTCAACAAAGGTAAAATCATCATGGCATTTCATGGATAGCATTTTTATATCTTCATCTTTTATTAATCATATTTTAAAATGCCCTAAATTAGTTTTCCGGAGAATAATATACCCACACGTTCCTTGGAGTATTAGATTACTAGATCTTTCCATAAATGCATGATGCCAATTTACAACTGATTTCCAAACCTTAGCATATAAAAACGTGGTCTATTTTTAAGACCTCGGAAATCGGCTAGAAAGGTATTAGATCATTTCCTTTATGCTGTTGCCAATGTAAATTGATTACCAAAATGCAACATAGGAAACGTGGTTATTTCGTGGATTGTGGAAATCGGCTAATATATATAAATATATGATTCATGTTTCCTTTTTCAATTGACTACCAATCTTTGATGTATTGTTTATATAAATACATCCTTTGTTTCTTTCAATAATGGGGATCTCTACACTTTTGCGAAAAAAAAAAGAAAACATAAGTTTTGAGTGCTAGAGTTTTTATTGTTTTGTATGAGTTGTCAATCAAATCAACTCATGCATAGCATTTTGTGACAATCTATTTCAACGTTCTTGCATCTTGCATTTGTCCGAACGTTTTTTATTGTCCTGTTCATTCTGCATATCATTCATCATTTCATTTGGTGATCCATTGGTGCCTTGTTGCTGTTGGCCGGATTGACGAGGAGTCTATTCGGAGCCGGTTGATTCCGGAGATCGAACTTGAGGTTCGTGGCAAGCTATTGAATCAAAAAGAAGCTCTGGGAGCATCGTGAGTTGGCGAGAATAGGTAACGCTTAAGGGTGAGGCTTGAGGTAATCTGTTTCGCACTGTAACTCTCTTTTTGATTAATAGAAAATAGTAGACTAGGCCGTGGTTTTGTCTTAGGGTTATTCGGACCCTAAGGTTTTCCACGTATATCGCGTGTTTTGCCTCCTGATTTATTTTCTGTTTTTTTATTGTATTTTCTAATTGTTTAATCTCTTATAGAAGAAAAAAATCTAATAAAAGTTTTTCTTAAAAAAGGGTTAATTTTTTAATTAAGTCCTATTCACCCCCCTCTAGGACGTTTTTAAGCTTCCGCATAATTTCAGAGATGTCAAATTTGACACTGCATATGGCATTTTAGTGAAATCCGACCAAGATATAAATCGTCTACATGTCATTTGACATCTCCTCTCCCATGTTAAATTTGACATCACTAAAATTTGACCAGATTTTAGCAAAATCCAACCAAAATAACCTCACATTTGACATGTGATGTCAAATCTTTTTATTAATTTCTTCATTAGAAAAACGTAATAAAATAAGAATAACAACAAAATTAAACTAAAACGTACCGAAACATTAACCTATTTGTTGAAGTATGAGCATTTTAAGAGATGTGAAAACATGTCAAATTAATTGCTATATGACAGGTGCTTAATTGTACCTAATTAAGCCCTCTAACTTATACTTGCGAGTCCATTTATGTTGTTACTTGGTGCAGCTTAATTAGTTTAATTTGTTTGTAGGCTTTGGAGATCAATGAGCCAAATAAAGTGCAATTTGGTAATAAAATCATTCAATCCCGAATTGAAAAGGAATCTAGACAACCTTCAGTATTTTGACCATATCTTTTATCCTGAGTGTCCAATTGAGACAAGGTTTGCGGCACCGAAAAGGAAATTCAATTTCCTACAACTTTCCTCTTTATGAGTTTTCCAAATTCCAACGTCTTGAAGGTCGAAATTGGGCTGGAAGCGGGCTGCAGAAGACAAAAACGGGATTTTTGGGAAGTTTGGTTGAGATTGGACTTCCCAAACTTATTCTTTTACTTGGACTCCAAGAGAGTTGTGAGCACTATAAAAAGGGAATCCTAAATCATTATTGGGTGTTCGGAAGTTGAAGAGAGGCTCCATGTTCGGCTAAACCCCCTCATCTAGGGGGAAGATGAAGCTCCGCTCCAAGTAACGTTAATTTATGTATAGGATTTAGGTTTCTTATTTGAATCAATTGTTTAACTAAGAACTCTTTTCATTACATATGAATGAAATTGCTTTACTTTTTCCATTTGTGAGCGCAATGCAAATACCTAGTTAATCAATAGTTGTCATTGATTGTGCTTGGGTGATTGAGATGAGTTATGCTCGAAAGACGGGTCGTGCCACTGGACATGCCGTGAAAGAGACGGGGTTGTACCAGCGAGACGGGCCGTGCTATGGGATAGGCCATGACTGTTGGCAACACAATAATCTTCATGACAAAATCATGATTCGAGTAGAAACCCTAGCCTATGCATATTTTCGTTACGCGGTCGGGATGGATTTGAAACCCTAGATCTTTCTCTCCATAGTTTTCTCAATTTAATTGATGTTTTGCTTAGTTTAACCATTCACCAAAATTAAAACCAATCAATCAATCTTTTTCGAATTAAATTAGAAATTAATCGAATCTATTGTAATTTAGCCAATCCGTCTCTGTGGATCGATACTCGGACTTAGCCACTATTCTCTAGTGCAGTAGTTAATTCTTAGTTTTTCTAAATGTAATTTTGATACGGTACGACACGGTCACTATACAAGTCTTCAAAAGAATTTGATATCCTTAGATTTGAAGCAAGTGCTGGAGATGCTATAATACTCGGTAATTTTTGAAGTCAAAACACGACTTTGGCATTTCTCAAGTCAAAATTGGCCCTTATTGGCTTCTTGCCACTTTAGCGTTTGTGTGTTGATATTGAGTGATTATTGAGTGCCTTAGGGGCATTGCCAAGTGGTATCCCAACTCTTTTTTTCTTCTGCATATTTGTTTGGGTCATTGCCACTTGATGCCTTTACACTTCCCTCCACCATACATTTTTGTGGTCCTCTCCACAACATTATGGTAGGGATTGCAAAAATGTGTGTTGGGGTAATGATCCATAGACATTGAATAATTTTTTATTGATATATTGTTGGTTTGATGTTCCACAAACTGACTTAAACTTATTGAGTGAAATTGAGTTGATGTGTTGTGAGAGAGTGACCTGTCTCGTAAAGCGCAATAAGTCAGTTTTGAGTTTAAGTCAGTTTCGTAGAACAATCCTGATTAACTATTTGATCTATGAGCATTTATCTAATGGTTTTGTAAATAAAAAAAAAATCCTCTACAACAGTTTCTTGTTGAAGAGAAATACATTTTGGAAATTGTTTACATATAACATTAGCAAATCCAATAATTGATTGACACGTAATTAAAAATGCCAAACGTTGGCAATTACTTGTCAATAGAGATACACTGGATTATTGAAGAAGAATTGAATTAATACGGTGTCGTATTGTTCTTCAAATCAAATTAGCAGTTATTGGCAGTTACAAGTCAAGGACGAAATAGAAACTGACTTCGAAGCCACGATATTAATTGCTAGACACCTAAACTCCACGTGTAAATCTATAAAATGGAATAGTTGACAGTTAGAGTACGTGGAGTACTTCTCGAAAAGCAGTTATTCTTTTAACGTGTAATCATTTGAATTAGTTAAGCAGTTATGCAGATTTTAAATCAAAGCTTCAGGAGGAAGAATATGAAGAATTCAAATTCAAACGTGGGGAAAGAAAGAAACTGCCAACTCAAAGAGCAGAAGTTAGAGTTCGAAGCAAGCCAAGTTCAAATTCACTGAGCGGGAAGTTCAAACTGCAAGCAGCGTCTATAAATAGAAGAAATTGAAGAGTAAAAGCCCCGAACAAATCTTCAACAAACAGCTATCAAAAAATGATGCTTGGTTTGTTCATTGGCAAGTAGTTTTAGGATTTCGAACTCAGTTCGAAGTAGATTAGGAAGTAGATTAGGAAATAGTTAGGTTTATTCTCGATTGTTTGCATAACAATCACCCATTCTCGGTTGTTTTTATAACAATCACCAGTTCGAAGTTCTGTTACATTTGTATTTGAAGTTGAAGACAATTTCGAAGTAAGTTTATCTTTGATTTATCAATCGAAGTACCTTGTTTCTTTATTGTTTCTTTAATTTCCTGAGTTATTGGTTTTCATTTCTTCACTTATAAAAAAAAATCCTCTTAATTGAGGTAATTGAACCAATAAAACACAATCGCCTGATTAGACTTGGTTTTTCCAAAGTTAATTTGAGGGAGGAGATTGAAACTCTCTCTGGCACGCTCGCACACGATTATTTTATCACAAAGAAGTAAAAGAACCAGTAAACAGAAATATAGTTATCGATGTTCATATATCCTAGAATTTTATGTGGACCAAGTACTCGATGAGACGAACAAAATGAACAGTTTGGATCAAATAATGGGATGCGATGGGGTTAGCCCCAAGCGCGTTTAGTGTCCATGAAAAGAGGATTACTTGGAGAACAAGTACCCCACATCTATAAATAAGGTACAACCCATGAAGAAAGGTACGCTGTAATTCATTATTTATATGCTTTGTGTGAATTAGGGTTTCCTCTTAGTACGTGATACTAACTTAAGCATCAGAGGGCCCACCGCTAGGGATGGGCATGGGGACGGATCGGGGCCGGAGACTACTATCTCCACCCCCAATCCCCAAACCCCTTACTCATATCCATCCCCTATCCAATCTCCAACGGGGATTTATTTTTATCCTCCATCCCCGCTCCAAACGGGGAACGGGGATCCCCACGGGGATTTCGGGGATCCAATCATTTTCCCTAGAGTAACAAGTAAATAGTTATAGAAGCCCAATTACAAATCATTTTCCCTAAAATCAAGTGTGAATTCCGAACAAAATAACAGGCAGCTCAACATATAACATTGTGAATTCCGAACTCCCACCAGTTAGAAAACATCATTAGAAGGCCATGTTTTCCATTATGTTTACATTCTCAAAACCCTCCAATTTTTTTAAAATGAGATGTTCGCGAAGATGGAAACTAAATGGGCCACATCTATTGATATGTACTTTGACTTGTTTCAATTGGCTTTTACTTGACGGAATTAATTAGGTTCCAGTCACAGGAAAATATATACCTAAGCGAAGAAAAAAACCAAAAATCATTAGAAAAACATGTTTCTAATGATTGGGAAATACATGTCACGCTAAAACTCATTCCACTTGCTAAAGCCATATATTTGAAGAAAATTCAGTGAGACCCCAAAGTTTCATAATTCATAAATAGACCCCTATATTTCGGGGATTCGGGGACGGGGCAGATCGGGGACGGGGCGGAGCGGGGCGGGGACGGAGCGGGGAACGGATTCGGAGCGGATTCGGGGCGGGGACATGCCTATCTCCACCCCCTATCCAATCCCCAAACATTTTCAAAAAAAATCCCCATATCCTATCCAATCTCCAAACAGATCTCCATATTGCCGATCCGTTCGGATCGGGGATCGGATCGGATTCGGACGGGGCGGATGAAATGCCCAACCCTGCCCACCGCCGACGAGAGGTGTGGGTGCTTCTCACTGTGTATTGTCTTGCAGTGCTAGGGTTCCGGCGAGGGGAGCATATTGTTGATCTCATAGAGCGTGGAAGATATGTACCCGAATTTTTCCCCTTTACACCATCCGCGATCCACTCTTTTACTAATGCCTTCACCTCTTCAATACTGCAGGGGTATTCTGGAGCCCCTGTGCCCTCCTTGTACACTTTTTGCTTCTTCCAATCGCCGCGCCCGTTACTGTTGCCACTCTATCTACTACGTTCGTTGCCATTTCCATCTACTGCGGCAACGGAGTGAGACTTTCTAGACTTTCAGCTGTCGCGCGCGGGTGGTTTTACAGTATGGCACAACTTGTATGCTGCCTCCAATAAAGTAGCGAATGTTTGGATCTTGACATAAACCAAGAATGGCTGATACTCGCGCAGGAGTCCAGTTGTGCAAATTTCCACTAGATACTCTTCCTCTACTGGCTCGAGGCAATCGACCGCGCGGTCTTGAAACCTTTTGATGTAGTCAATGATATCCTCACTAGAGCCTTGAGTTTCTTTCACCAAGGATAGACTGGTTATCTTTTCACGCGTTTGCAAGAATTTGGCGTAGAAACGACTGACCATGTCTTCCCATGACATTACAGAGTACGGAGCGAGATTGACATACCATGTGTAAGCTCTATTAGTCAGGGACTTGGGAGAATTCTCTTAACCTGAGGTTTGTGTCACCAGAAAAAGCTCCTAGGGTTTCAATAAACCGTACTACGTGCTCTTGCGCGTTACCCTCTTTGCCATCAAACTTGATGAACTTTGGTGGAGTGTACCCTTCTGGATATGGCATCTGGAGGATAGCCATAGGGTATGGTGGTTGAATATCTGGGTTTGGGAGGGAGGGGAATGTTGTTTTCGTCTTTTCTTTCTGTAGCAGAGCTTGTACTTCTGCTAGAGTCACTGCCTGAGGCCCAGCGTTCTCTCCAAGTGTTGCCCTTTGGAGAACGGAGCCAGTTCCTGTGGTTTGAAGAACATGGTTCTCTGGTAAGGCAGGATGTACAGGAATCGCCGGCTGAGGTGCCTGAGCACCAGAGCCACTAGCTAAAGGTCCCACTGCCTGGGTTCCATGAGCCTGTCCAGCCCGTGGAAGCACAGGTAGTTGGACTCCCCCCTCAGCATGGATCTGCTGAGGCATTGTTGCTGGTGGAGCTCTAGGCAAAGCCGCCGTGATCACTTCTATGAGGTCAGCAATTGCGGCAAGCAACTGCGTCTGAGTAGTTTGCATTTGTGTGATTCCAGCTTGCATAGTGTGGATTATCTCCATGACTGGAGCTCCCTGAGGTCCTCCTACTTCGTTTCCTGCTTGACTGGATGTAGCATCCTCTATCAGCGATGGACCGTCGAGAACAAGGTTGGCGTGGTTTACTGGTGCTGTCATGCCTGAAGTTTGTAGACCACTCCTCGTGTTTACCATCAACTAAGCAACCTCCCCAGTAGAGTCACCTGAATGTAAGTGATGGTTCTTGTTATGATGAGCTGGAGAGGTATGGATAGCCAACAGTAAAGACACGATAAAGAGGAGAATAGGGCGGTCTAGAGGAAGGGTGAAGAACAGAGCAGGTGTGCACGGAAAGAACTAAGGCAGTGGATTGCTCTCAGTCTAATCCGTAATACTCCGGTGACCTAGGAGATGGGGACCGATTTACAGAGAGAATGTTCTCCTCTCAATCAGTGATTTCCCTTTTCTCTCTCTAGAATGGCATATGCTCTGCCAAGATTTCACCAACCTTTGGGCATTGAAAGGGAATGTCTCATATTTATAGGCACCTTGGACCAATGATCAGGTGCCAGGCTGTCACCATAATATGATGACACGTGTCCTTTCTGTACTATCTGACCGCATGGGTGACATCATCACCGCGTAGGTGTCCTGCGCGGTGACAAACCATTCCCCCGCGCATCGATCCTTTTGTTCTTTATAGCCACCAAGCCACTAGATCTCCCTTATTCCCGTTAGGGCAAGGTCGTGACCTGTTCGGTCGTGCCTATACCGCAGCCAAGCCTCAGGGGCCCCTCGGGGTCCTACCTTTAGACCGCAATAGATATAATTATCTGGGCTAAGTTAGACCAGCTTCTCGCGTTCTTGCCCATGTTCTGGGCCGCGTTAGTCATCTGGGCCATGAGCTGTTCTCCTGTTCGGATGGCCCATGGTTGTCCAAGCACCGCCCTTGTTGGCCCTGGGGTGCGCGCTGCTGAGGCGCCTTGCACAAGAGGGTCCCGCGCCAGTGGCCCCCATGCACGGAGACCTGAGTCAGCGCCAGTGGCACCCCCCACGCGAAGACTTGCGCGGAACACACCATGTGTCGCACGGATGCTGGTGCCACCTGGGTGCCACTCTGACCTATCCTACACTTTTCATCTAGACTAGAAGCCAATCAACCAAACACTAGACATGGAGAAAATATTCATTTTCTTATGATTAACTTTCCTTTCTTTTGCTTTCGTTTCGAAAGTCAATGTAGGATGTGTGAGATATCGAGGGATAGTTTAGTGGTTCAACTTGATACTAATGGACTACCTCCATCTATAATGTCAGGAGTTCAACTCCCACCAAGGTGTGTGCTGTGTAGCCAATAGGGAACCCACTTCAGGTCCTATTATTTGATCCGAATCGTTCATTTTGTTCATCTCGTTGAGTAGTTGGACGATGTAAAAAATTTCAGGTTGATCAGACATTGTTAACTATTTGATCAATGAGCATTTAACTTATGATTTTGTAAAAAAAAAAAATCCTCTTCAACGGTTACTTTAACCGTATCATTTTCAAGATAAATGCATTCTAGAAACATTGATAGTTACCGATGTCCGATCATCCTGAAATTGCACGTAGACCAAGTACTCAACGAGACGAACAAAATGAACGATTCAGATCAAATGATGGGACCCAAAGTGAGTTTCATAATTGGTGCACAACACACACCTTAAACCCCACCAACCCCTCCCCTTCTATTGAATAGAATAAATGTAGATAATTGTCTTGTAAAAAAAAAAAAACACAGTCCTATTATCCGTCCACTAATATAAGTATTCTTTTATTAGTAAAATTTTTTTTTGACTAGTAAGAGTGCAAACACTTAGCAAACACTTTTACCGATAAAAATACCCTATAAACCGGTAAAAGAACATTTTTATGGTTCGCCCATTGACCATTGGGCCCCAAAATTTTGTAGGATATGTGCATAGGTAGAAAATCAATGGGGGTGAAAACAGAATTCCTCCAACTCTCAGAACGCTCAACTAAAACCATCAGTCCTCGACTCTTTGTAGTTTGTACGCAGGGGGTCTCCGGAGCTTCCAAAGCTTTTCCCTCTTCCTCTTCATAAGAAAAAAGCAACTTTCCTCCGTGGCTGCCTTTATCATTTCTCAATCCTCTCTCGCCTCAATCGCCGCCGTTCGGAAACTCGCCGGAGCTTCCATGGCTGCTTCTTCCGTTGCCGGATCGGCCATCGCCGCCTTCAAATCCGCCGTTATTTCACCACCGCATTCCGCCGATCTAAAGCCCTCTTATATCCGGAATTTCTCTCCCATTTGCGGCCGAGTTCGATCCATTCAGGTCCAACATAACTTTAACTCTCATTGCGGATCGAGGACTTCTTTTGCCTCCTCTGGTAATCCATTACAGTCGATTTTTTTTTTTTGGTGCTTTGATATACATGCCTAAATGAGTACAAATGAACGTAAATATATGCACAAGCATTACCGACCATCGCTACTCGTTCTAGATGGTTCGTCGTCGTTCTTTTACTCCCCTATGATCGAGGGAATTGTAATTTCGTAGGGCACATTGTTGTCAAAAAAAATTTGTTGGACACATTTGATTGTATTAAGTCTACATAGTTTGAGATGGAATCACTACAAATTTGGAGATTGGGATTTTCTTACCGAGCTAGAGAACCTTAGCTCGTAGTTGAAGACAATAGAAGATCAATTTTTTTTTGGTGTTTTGGGAAATTGATTCGCGTGGATTGTCCAGGGAATTTGAAAGTTTGTGTTTCTGTGTGGTCGTGCACTTGACTTGTTGCTAACATGATTTGTGATTTAATGGCTTCAATACTATTCACAATTTGGAAATAGCTAGGAATAACGTGAATGTTTTTTTGACCAACTGAGAAATGATTTGTATGAAATGGTATGCCCTCTTCAAAAGACATAGACACTGCTTTCGTGTGTACTTCTGGTATACTCTCAGATAGTTAAGGAAATTCGAAAACAAATCTCAAGATAATCCGGAAACAATTACTCCGTATGTGCGTCACGAATTTCTGTGTACTTTTAAGGAAGAGAATTAGACAGAAAAAAAAATACAAACTTTCCGGCTGGAAATCCTGCCTTCCTACAGCCATTTGAGTACTTCCCGACTGGGATAGTCGTCCGTAGGGTACTTTGATAATCACATTGGCAATTGGCTAAAGAGTGGCAACTGATTTGTGTGCCTTAGTGGGCAAGCACTCCCTACTTCTCATTTGATGAGAATTTGGAGGCAAGCATCTCATATGTCGAGAATTCAGTGAGCAAGTATTACCTCACTGGGGTATGCATTGAATCAAAGAGATCTGTTGCCATTTTTATTCCTTTTGTGCCAAACCCTCCTCTTTGAAATTTAACATATACTGAATGTTGCAAACATGTGATTTTTGCTTAAACTGTATATCTCCTTGTTATGTGGAGGCTTCCATTATCCCATTGTTTGGTAGCAAATGATAAGCAGAGGAGTTTATCTTACATGGTTTTGTAACTCATTCAATAGTCCTTTTTAACCCAGGGGCTTTACTGCCCCTCTTTCCTGGCTTCACCTATATATATATATGTCCTTTCCCACCCACCTTTCGTCTCGTAAGATTCATTGCACTAAATGTAGTGCCACATGCAGGTGTAAAAGCACAGGTTGCTACTGTTGAGCAAGCAAGCACTGAAGCGACTAAAAATTTGGAAGCTCCTGTTGTTGTGGTTACTGGAGCCTCTAGAGGTATTGGCAGAGCCATTGCCTTGGCTTTGGGGAAAGCTGGCTGTAAGGTCAGACAATTCCTCATTGCTCATTGTAGATAACATTTGAGGTGGTCACCTACTACGATGTACCTCCGTATCAATTACGCTCTGCATTTGTGGAAATATTTTCCCATGGTAATATAATTGACTTGCAAGTTGCATCTGCTGTCACTTATCATCACTATATTAAAAGAAAAAGTTACACCTAGTTTAGTTCCCGTTAGTGGGGGGGTTTGGGAGGGGTTAAAACTTTGCCTAACAACCTTGAGATTGTAGTTTTGACTGTGAAGGTTAGCAGCTTCCTGCATATAATGCCAAATGTTAGGTCTGTACGCAATCTACCCCTTCCAGACCTATCACCAGTATATTTTGTGGTACGATTCTTACACCAGTCTTCAGCCAAATTTTCAAGGGTACTCTCTGAAATACTAAAATTAATGGTGAATGTGTTAGTTTTCTTCGATATGCACTCTCTAAGCAACGAGGTGCCATGTACCAAGTGCCCCCAACCACACGCACCCAAGAACTAGAAGAGATGGAAAAGAGTATCAGGGCTAGCTTTGTAACTGTTAAAGTGATTCTGTAAATAAAACTTGGTTAATAGGCTGTTGATCTCGAAAAATTCAGCTGAAAAACATGTTGAAGCTATTGTTATATGTATTTCACTGTTGGTAACTTGGTATTGGGTCTCAACTATCAACTGGAAATGCTTGATGGAAAGAAAGGAGCATGAAAGATCATATGGAATAAATATACACTCCCTCCGTTCCTATTTGATAGTCCTCCTTTCCTTTTTTTACGTGTTCCGAAATAAATGTCCATTGTCCAATTTAGAAAGTCAACATAAAAAAGGGGCCAATTTTCCCTTTCTGCCATTCTTCTTCAAAATCAATTAAGGTCAATTAACGCTCCTTGACAGCTTTTGTTTGGAGTAGTATTTAAATTCCCAGGCCGCCCCTTTTACCGCCAATTGGGAGGAATAATCATTAAGGAGAACATTTACCTCTAATTTTGTGCAAATTAGCCGCCTTAATTTTTGAAAGTTGTGATTATTTTGTTTTGGAAACAGCCCCAATTAATCAATTTAAACCACAACATAAATTTTTAGGGGCAAAGTAGGAAAGTTCAAATTATGTCCCCCTAATTGTGAAGCCCCTTAAAAAAAAAGTTGGATTCCCGAAGCAGGACTATCAAATAGGAACAGAGGGATACAATCCCATACCCAAGGTTCTAAAACTCGCTAGGCGCTCCTAGGGCGGCCGGGCACCTTCTAGCTTCCGGGGCCCGAGTACTCGGCGCTTAGTCGGGATAGTTAGTCTAGTCGGGCTAGTCGGCGAGGGTCCTTCTAGTGCCTAGGCGGCGAGTACTCGGCCTTCTAGACCTTCTTTTAGAACACTGCCCATACCATGGATACTCGAATAGAAATTTTGCTTTGTGGCTTCCAGGCACTCATATCTTGTTTGCTTCGTAGTTTATGTGAAGATATCTCAGGAGATTGTGATCCATTTGAATATGAAAGTATGTTAGTGTCAAGCATATTATTTTCCTTATATGACGCCATGACGGTTGTGCTTATGTATGATGTTGAAAATTTGAAATGATTTCAAGGACAGAAAGTTTTATTACCCATGACAAGCTCAAAGATTTTGTAGTTTCCATACTTTTCTCTCTCTAAATTAGTCAACTGTTTTGCCGGATATCTTCTTTTCCAATTGGCACATGGAGGACATAACTGCAGAGTACAGATGGTGTAATTATTTGCTTCTGAGTTATAAACGATGTCATTTTGAGTTGTAGAGTGGTTCTTCATTCATCTTCCCTTACTCCCTAATGCTGAATATGGACTTTCTTTGACAGGTTTTGGTTAATTATGCTAGATCATCAAAGGAGGCCGAAGAAGTTTGTAAAGAGGTTAGTGGCCCAGCTTATAATGTCTGGAATTGCTTTGGGGCGGACATGAGCAAATCTTTTTAGCTTATAGAAATTTTCACTTCAGAATGTTGATGCTAGTGTTATCTCTTCTCTCTTGCTTGTGTTTGTCATTTAGTATTCTCTCCTGGAAGAATGCCTAGATTTTCTATAGTAACCTCCTCTTAGATTCTGCTTCATTCATAATAAAGTTTTTTGTAAGCCTGATGCTGTGATCCTATGCCTTTTTCCTGCCTCTACCATTTGAAAACCAGCACCCACTTGCCTTATCAAGCATCCTTTGTTTATACTGAGACTGAGAGGAACTGTGATGTAGAAAATCTTTGAAGCGTACTTTATGCTACTACAAGACCAATTACTCTTACTGGTGGAGTCCTGTTGTACGGCTATCCAACTCAAAGTTTTTAGTAGCAAAGTGTTCGGTTGACCTCCCGTGAGGCAAGGCGTAAGCTTCACGGCGCTGAGACATAAGCCTTTGGAATTTTTTATTTTTTAACTATTTAAGGTAAAATAATTAAAAGTAGCATAAAAAGAGGGGATAGTTTTCTCCCCATACAAAGGCGTCTTACTAATAATAAGAAAATAGGGGATATAAAGGTTCTAAAACTCGCTAGGCGCTCCCAGGGCGGCCGGGCACCTTCTAGCTTCCAGGGCTGAGTACTCGGCGCCTGGTCGGGCAATTAGTCGGTCTAGTTGGGCTAGTCGGCGAGGGGCCTTCTAGCGCCTAGGCGGCGAGTACTCGGCCTTCCAGACCTTCTTTTAGAACACTGGGGGATATAATTCACAAAAGCATTAGAAGACATAAAACATGGTGCATATAGATCCAACCTGTAAGAGCACTCCAACTTGTAATGATGCGTTCGTCTCTGTCATCTGGGCGAAAAAAGGCGTGGAAAGCAGATTCCTCTGCATGCCTCCTATGGTTGGGCAAATGCCTTTGTGGTCTCTGCTCAAAAATCAACGCCCAGGATTGTTTTTTTGATGTGCCTTGCCTCGGGGCGAGCCCCAGAATCGCCATTGACAACATCCTACTCACTATAGTGTGTGTCATCACCAACTCCCATGTTCTTTAGACAATGAAAGCCTTGGTTGGGCCTACTGTGGAGTAGGAATCATTGATTATATGACGTACTGCCATTTCTTGCAGATTGAAACATGCGGCGGTCAGGCTCTTATATTTGGGGGAGATGTTTCAAAAGAAGCAGATGTGGAAGCAATGATCAAAACTGTGAGTAAATGTTGCTGTTCTTGTCAATTGTTTTTGTCTTAAATATGTTGCTTACTTCTTGCATGCTCTATAATTTGTTTCTGCAGGCGGTTGATGCATGGGGAACTGTTGATATATTGATAAACAATGCAGGTTCTCAGAAGTTCATCTCCTAGTCCGTCATTAACAATCTGAGATTTAGTCCACTAATTGGTCACCATGGTTTCAGGCATTACTAGAGATGGTTTATTGATGAGAATGAAGACATCTCAGTGGCAGGAAGTTATCGACCTGAATCTGACTGGTGTATACCTTTGCATTCAGGTGTGTAGATTTTCAAATCTGAGTATTTTCAGGCAATAAACTTCGATCTTTGTTTGACCTAAGCTTTTCTACTCATTTCAGGCTGCAGCCAAAATTATGATGAAAAAGAAAAAGGTACTCCTTTCTCTGGTTAAATGTATTAACTATAATAGTTATTGGCGGAATATGCAGACACTTTTTCTTTGCTTTTTTTTGGCTGATGGGGAGGGGGAGGTGATGACGGACATAATGGGCTTTTAGTTGAGACTTTCAGCCTTGTTTTAACGAGTTTCCACTCGAGTTCTTTCCCCTTCAAATTTGCGTTCTCTTTTGAATGTTCAATTCAACCCCCAACGCATGCAACCGCCTTACTGAAGTATGTACCCAATGTCCTGCTCTTTCATGATTTATTGCAAGTTCGTTACCCTGCCGGTTCTGAAAGAATCAATAGTTCTTAAGCTCAGGCGTTTTAGCATACTCTGTCCCTGAGATAATACTTGTTTCTGGAAATAAGGAAATAAAACAAGACATACGACGATACAATGGTGAGAGAAGTTTGGAATCCAGAGAACGATCAACATCTTTTTTGCTTTTGAAACTTTTATGTATTTAACTGCTTGTGTTTCAGGGTAGGATAATCAACATAGCATCAGTTGTTGGTCTTGTTGGTAATGTTGGGCAAGCCAACTATAGTGCTGCGAAAGCAGGGGTAATTGGCTTGACAAAATCAGTGGCAAAGGAATATGCAAGCAGGAATATCAATGTGAGTTCTTCACACTCTTCTTTTTAACTAGACACGGGACAAGATGCAGCTAATACTAGTAATTGAGAGACGTTTTCACTTGAGGCTTTCCATTCAACAGGTTAATGTTGTTGCCCCAGGGTTCATTGCATCTGACATGACTGCTAAGCTTGGTGCAGAAATCGAGAAGAAAATCTTGGAAACCATCCCATTAGGTAAGATAAATGAAAAGATCCAAACCC
Organism: Vaccinium myrtillus; assembly: GCA_016920895.1. Taxonomy (NCBI): domain Eukaryota; kingdom Viridiplantae; phylum Streptophyta; class Magnoliopsida; order Ericales; family Ericaceae; genus Vaccinium; species Vaccinium myrtillus. Next base: position 16,152,512 of record CM029272.1, on the reverse strand, counting down.
TATTTCATAGCCATCCAGCAAAGCTCCCACCTTAATTTCTCCACCTTTTTTTTATGCCATTTTCTGATAAATACCCGTATCTTTTTCCATGTTTGTGATGTTGTATTTTTGGCTTGAATTTTTGAACACCGTGAGACTTTTACTAGAGTAGACTAAGTAGTCACACATTCATATCACAGATTATCTTTTCAATATTATTTGTGAATCAATGTCGCTTATAACGAAAATAAATCTGTCTTTAGTCTTATGCTGCGCCTGTAATTGAAATTAGCAAATTGGATTAGGCAATTTGTTTAGGCAATTTGTAGAGGTTGATGGTCCTTAGTTTCAACAAAATGAAGCGAAAGGGTTTGAGTAATTCTGATTATTCGTCTCTCTTGTCAATTCAGGAAGGTATGGCCAACCAGAAGAAATTGCTGGACTGGTGGAATTCTTGGCCCTCAATCCTGCCGCTAGTTACATTACTGGACAGGTTTTCAAATACTATTCATCAGATCTCTTTGATTACGAATTTCATTTTTGCTATAACAACTTTCACATTCCCGATATACTGATGCACTTCTTGATAATGACTGGGCCGTGCAGGTGTTTACCATTGATGGAGGAATGGTTATGTAGGTCATCTACCAGACTTACTGCCAAATCACTACAAAAAATACCTTTCGATCTCTGACAAGTATTGAGTAGATATGCATCACAAAAGACTATGGAAGTTGATGTAGGTTATCTTGCTTTCCTGCGGCGAGCTACCCTCCTACCCCACTTGTTATTGCCTGAGAAATATCACTTTCATTTTATCATCATCATATAAATTGCCTGAAGAGTACCTGCCCAGGATTTTGTCAGGGGTTCGCAGGGGGTGTTTGCCTAGAGAAGAATTTGGATACCGAACGGGTATATCACGTCACTTGTACTCTATTTGCACCCAAATTTTTCTCGTTTGTCAGAGTAGTTCTATTTTTCTGTCTAGACCCATTCATTTAAAATCCGATTTTGTCTTTAAGGACATCAAACCCTAAAATAAAAGGTCAAAAAATCTCATCAGACTCTAACGTCTGGCTGGAAATCACCACGGCCGATCACCATAATATTTCGTTGGTGGCCCAAAACTTTTGCCTCTGCCGGGGAAACCCTTCCTAAACCTCACCTTTGCCTCCCCAACTCGGTCGTCCATCTCCCTTGTAAGCAGTACTAGTGTTGTGCCCATTCAATGCACGGGATAACAAAAAACTATGTTACATTGATCAAATCTTTTTCTATTATCCTGTGCATCGAACGGGCACAACGCTAGTAACGTATGACTACAATGACATCATAAGAACCGTAGATAAATTGAAAAGAGAAAACATAGATATACGCTGGAAGCAAACCTTTTTTTTTTTTTTTTAATTATTCAACATTGAGAAAGAGAGGGATATTTAAAATTGGATCCAAAGTACCTCTGTTGTTGTAGTTGCGGAGCCGGGGAGAGTTTGAACAACTGCAAGTGCAAATAAACCGAGAGATGAAAGAAACTTTATTCTGAAGTTCATTTCAAATCACTACTCCCTCCGTCCCTTTTTAAGTGTTTAACTTTCCATTTTGGGCTGTCCCTAAATAAGTGTGTGGTTTGAAAAGTTAATGAGTAAAAGTTTGTACAATTATCATTTTGCTCTTTTGAAAAGTTAGTGGGTAAAGAATTAATAGGTAAAAGTGGAGGATAATTTTGGAAAGTAGAGGTAAAAGTTGATGTGAAAAGTGTAAAGTGGAGGAAAAAATTGATGGGAAAGGTGTAATGATGATGTTTCTTTAATAAGTTGGATTTGCGAAGTAACACATTTAAAAAGGGACGGAGGGAGTACAATACTATGATTAACCCCTTGATTTTTTGACCATCAGTTTCATTTAGGCTCCGTTTATTTCGATGTAAAATACAGTATTGGTTAAATTCCTAAAACACCCCCTCATCAATTCCAATTTTCCTAGAACACCTCCTAACCTTTAAAAACGTCCATACGCACCCCCTCATCTTTCACCATTAGCCACATTGACCCCTTCTGTTAAAAATCCGTTAACGGGAGGAAGAAAATGACAAGTTTACCCTTTAAAATTTTTAAAGTGCAAAACACAACCTCTTCTCTCTCCCTTCTCTCCCCTGCAACTGATATACTTCTCCCTCTCTCTCCACATTTTTAAAGGTTAGGGGGTGTTCTAGGAAAATTGGAATTGATGAGGGGGTGTTTTAGGAATTTAACCGCAAAAATTTTACAATGTAAAATGTTTTCCATGTAAAATGCTTTTGCTGAAAATGAACTTTTTTACTTTTATTTTCAGGTGTTTGGTTGGCACATGACAAAAATAAGAAAAGAACCCATATAGCTTTCGAAACCTCAATTGAAAGCCTTTCATAGGCGTTTTCTTCGGCCTTAGTCACAGCGAAAACGAATTTCAGAAATTTACTACAAATTTTAATGTTGAGGTACAAATTAATGGTTCATACTTCATACATTTCTTCGAACACTTGAAATGCTTAAAAAAAAATCAGTATAAAGGAGAGAGAGAGAGAGGCGGCAGGTGAACTTGCAAATCTGATATCAGAAGCAAACCGTAACACAGAACTTTCTTCCAATTGGGGTAATGGTGGATGGAGTCTGTTTGGGACTTGGGAAAATGTCGGGCCTGGGGTGTGTCCAAACTCCAAAAATAACTTACGGCTCAAAAAAGAAAAAAACATTTTCACCCCATGGGTGCAAAATGTTTTACCTTGGAAAACATTTTACTACATTTTTTTTCTAGCCAAACAACAGAAAATGAGTAAAATATTTTACCAGAAAATATTTTACGCCCAAACAGAAAATGAGTAAAATATATCACTTAATGTATCTCCCTCTTTTTTGGTCGCTAAGAAGTATTTTTTCAAATGACATGCGTATGCAAATTTCCATTTATAATATCCCCTTCCAAAAAAATAAAAAAGAATGAAAAATGATCATAAATTATTTTTTGTTATGATTTATTTTTACAAGCACAAACAATGTAATTGACAAGGTTCTTCTACTAAGAATTTTATTTTTTCATTCGATTACAGAATAAATATAATTTAGCAAATATTTAAAACGTAGAAATACTTACACAAATTCAATCACGTATAACCAAAAGTCTAATTTTGGTTTTATTGTTTAAACTTCCAACTGGGAGAAAAAAAAGAAAAAAAGAACAAGACGTAAATGTTTAAATCACCCAAATACTTAGGGGTACTTCAGTCATTTGAAGGCCTAAACTAACGGTGTTAGAGTGAACTTAATGGATTGGGGGAATCTTGGTAATAATTTGTAAAGAAAGGGAGGTCAGTGTAATTATTGGAACCTTAGGAGAGGTTTTTGAATTTGTTAGAAACCTTAGGGGAGGTGAAGTGAAATTTACGCTTTATATCTATATTAGTATTGCAGGATGACTTTTGGTGAATAGAGCTTCCTGAGCTTGCCACGTGTCCCCCAATTCTTTGCACTTTTTTAGCAATTAGCAAAGTCCTAAATGGTAGTATTTAATTCTTTACCGAGTTAAGCTTTGTTAAGGTTTTGTGGTGATCAATTTCAATAAAGGAAAGTAGTTATTCTTTTTCCAAGTTAATATGTGCTACCGTAATGATTCTTTTCCAATTACAATAACCGAAAATTTTCCAATTTGAAGGTAACGAAAGTAATGAAGAGTAATGAAGGAAAGTAACAATTATAATAGATATGCAATATTATAATACATATTTCCAAAATTTTTTAAGGAAAGTAACGATTATTTTCCGAAAAGATTGACAATTATATTTATTATTTAAGTACAATCTATTATATTATTGCAGATTGGGTTTTCACGAGGAGGGCTACGATTGCGACAAGTGGCACAAAGTTATTGGTTTGTGATGAAAAATAAAATAAGCAATGTATCATGATCAAATGTCACAAATCTTTTTTGAATTTCAAAGTATTATACTTAAATGTAGTTTTTACTGCCTTTTATTTTATTTCAATTTTTGATTTTTTGAAACTCCATACCAAATCCTATATATGTTAACACAACCAAAGCCCTAAATGGAAATATTCCAAGAAAAAGCTCTTCATCCGATTATTTTCCATTATGATTCAAACTATATAGCTTATCCTAAAAGGTAATTAGATAATATTCAAACATTTGTACTTCTCTCCCATGCATAGACTCATAAATTTTGAATATTGGAAGATATTTGAGTTTGAATATTGGAGAATTAAGGTAATCCTTTCAAATTGGAAAGGTAAAGTGATCACCGTGCTATCCAAAAGTCTCACATTTCATGAATTGTAGTGCATGGCTACTATTCTCCCTGATTAGGTAGGAGTTTTGTGATAATAGACCTTACTTATTTAAAACCGAAAATCCTACCAATTTAAATATTCCTCTCAAACATTTGCAGTGCCGTGCTCCCATATCTCTCTCTACTCCTCTCTGTCGGATCAGCAAACACGCTCCATCACCACGTTTGTTGGTTGTAGGTATGTATGTATATATGCATTGATATGTATTTTCAAGGTGAAGTTACCATTAAAAAATAGAAAAACTACACTCATCGCCAATAAGAAGTAGAGTCCAAAAAATGTACACTGATCCACGTTTCTCTGTTTTTCATGATTGTGGTTTGTTATGTAATACAGGATGGATCGTGAGAACAAAAATCCTTACGTGTATCGGTCCCATAAGAAAAGAGCGATACTTGAAGATAACCGATCGATTCAAAACCACCCAAGAAAACAACAACAAAATCTCGCCATTTATGGGCATGCGGATTAAGAGATACAAAAATGGCCTATAAAAAACGTCCAATTCCATAGGTAAATGCAATCTTCATGATTTTCACTACATTCATTTATTCTTTGCTTCTTTTTTTTTTTCATGCAATTTTGTAGTACCCGATGGCTTACTAGGTCGAAATGAACAAGTTTGTTGAAAAGAAGCTCACAGTATTCAACCACGCATATTGCATGAGAAATCCATAGGTAATTTCTTCTTCATCATGCAAAATATAATACTCCGTAGATTATATTTTTGTGTAGGTAAATTTCTCCGTCTTCATACAATCTATAATAGATTAGATTTCGTGAAAAAATCCTATATAATATAGTCACGATTCTGCAATGTGCCAAAAATTGTTTTGAATCCAAAGTTGTGTGGAGAAGATCAATTTGCTTTGCCTTTTTCCCTTTATCAAAAATAAAAAGGAAAAAAATGGTGTTTGAAAAGAAAAATAAGCCATGCGATAATATTGAACCTACGAAAAGAAATGTATTCCCAAATACAAGTGCAGGTATATATATAATGGAACAAATATATTAACCATGAAATCAGGTATGAAAAAATATAAACAAAAGAAACTTCGTATTTTTATTCGACTAATATATATTTCAACGTTAGCAGACTAAAAATCTTTGTTCGTATAATCTATACATATATTCAATTTCTGCAATTTTTTTAAAAAAACATAGATTTATCCAAGGCAGCATGATTTAAATCGAAAATTACTACGGGTATGGTTGGTGATAGTTCACGGAATTTGGATGAAAGTATCGTTCTTTTTTTTAAGATAAAAATATTTAATTGACCAAAAAAAAATGAAATCACAAATTTTATCCACTGAATCTTGCTATTTTGACTTTGAAATTTCAAACACTCATCATTTATTCTATTTGTAGGTTAGATTCAAATTACATCAACAATAAGACAATGATGAGACTGTCGAGACAATCATTACGTTGGTTGAGGCTAAATTTGACGAGAAAAATTTGATCAACGCTCTGATATGTGTACACAGTAGATTTTGTACTATAAGGAGGATCATGGTACCCTTAAGAGTACATGTTAAAATGTAAGACGTTGCTTATGTACATATTGAAATTGTCTGGGATTAATTTGTCCGTGCATAGCACACCAATTTTAGTTATTATTTTTTTATGTTCATAATACTGGTAATTTAACCATGTGAATTTGGATATCAAATCATATGTACAATCATTAAACATTTAACGACGTGTACTTGGATTCGTCCCGTGCATAGCACGGATTTATGCTAAAATATCACACTTCTAATTCATTTTTTTGTTACATTATTAATATTATTGATTCGTTTTTTTACATACCTCCACTTTGTTCACTTGACATTTCTAAAAAAAATTCCAAAAAGATTCTTTCCCCATCTCTCATCTCTCTAATCATTAATCACATTTCTCTCTCTACTCATACACCTCTCTCCAATCATTATTCTCATTTCTCTCTCTATCTCTCTCCAATTATTATACATCTCTCTAATTATTACTTTTTCCAAAAACCCATCCAAACACTATCTCAAAAATATTTCTCAAAATATTCTTCTCAAAATTCTCAACCAAACAAAGTGCTCATCTTTTTTGTTACATTATGAATCTTATTAATTCAGTCTTCATTTCTTTGTGAAGAACCCATACCCCAAACAATAAATAAGCAGCAATAAAATGATGTTCGTGTGTGCATTTGTGTGAATTAAGAACACATACCCAAACTGATAATTATTGCTTAAATATTAAAGACAAGCTTATCTACATCACTTGATCCCATTCCAAGCTATTCAGACATTCTACAATGAGCAATCTCGACTAAAAGGACCAAAAAATTTATGTCGAGGCTATTGTGGTCTTCAAAATAACTACATTCGAAGTTTTAAATTAAAAATAAGAAGTATTCCATATCTACTTGGATTGCACTAAATAGGATATCATAAAAATGTCTAAGTGATAGAGTTTAGGGATGGCCATGGGGCGGGTAGGGGTCGGTTTTTATCTACCCCTACCCCTACCCCTACCCTAAATGTGGCAACCCCCCCCCCCCCCCCCCCCACCCCTACCCCAACCGGGTAATGAAAATCTACCCCCTTACCCTACACTGTCGGAGAATGGGTTTACCCTATCCTACCCTACCCACCCCGCTTTTTTTTTTCTCTCTCTCTCTCAATTGTCTTACATATTTGATCTTGGGCCATGCCTACTACAATCATCACAAGCTATTGCCAAAAAAAAAAAAAAGAGAGAGGAAGAAATATGATCTTGAAGTTTCCCTAAATCTAAAATGAAAGATTTTCTTTATATATATTGTGGGCCTAACCCTATCCTAACGTGGTCGGGTCTTCATTTTTTTTCCCCTAACCCTACCCTTTACCCAAAAAATTAGACCCCTAACCCTACCCTTTACCCAAAAACTTAGAAAAAACCCTTCCCGTTAGGGGGCGGGGCAAGGCGGGTTCGGGGTGGGGCGGTTATGATTGCCATTCCTAATAGAGTTTTCTACTTTAATTTAAATATTTCTGCAAAAAGCGTTTTAGTTTAAACATTCAATAGCATGTATTTCATGGATTTGAGTAAAATTCTTATGGTAGACACTTTGATTCTTTTTAATTTTGGTGGAGACAAATATTAATCTAGCCCGATTTTTCGTAGTTTTATTCTATCTGTTCTATCAATTTAGTCTATGAATTATATGAATGTTTCATCACCTGTGCATAGCACGGGTTTCCTACTAGTCTATATTAGTATTGCAGAATGGGTTTTCGTGAGGATGAATGTGAGTGTGACACGTGGCAGTAATGAAGACCTGTGAATGTGACAAGTGGCGGTAATTGATTGGCCAACAGGGTTATGGGGTTATTATTATTCTTGAATATTTAAAAGAATCCAGTAAGTTAACCAAATCCTCCATTTACGGAATAATTTTTTAATGATGGAAATATATAGAGATCCTATTGATTAAGGCGAAAATTGTGGTGATGAAGGAAACCTTACACTAATATTTATGGTAATGACGAGTAAATTATTGCGTAACTAAAATTAATGAATAAAGAATGTAAGCCAAAAAAAGAAGAAGAAGAAATTAAGAATGCAAACTTCATTTCCTTTTACGTAACTTTATTTCCATAACATTAGTTTAACTCTTTTTGGATGCGAAATTAGAAATGAGTTAAACATGGATCCGTTTACCCATTAAAATAGGAGTAAGTAAAATTAATTTTTCCATCCAAAGAAGAGCTAAAGTAACTGAAAAAGTTACTCCTATTTGTTAATTAGGAAATTTTTTTTGAATATCACATTTATAAATTTTTTCCCATCCTATCTTCAAGAAATACTACATTTACCTATTTCTATAGATAGTTATCCAAATAGAATTAGAAATTCAGAATCATTCAAATTTATCTCTTAAATTACACTGGCCTTGTTCTTTTAGTAGTTTTAGTTTAGTTTTGGAAAAATGTGTAATGAGTGGAGAGAGATAGAGAGAGAAATGAGTGTAATGATTACAAAACAAAACTAAAACTATGAAACGAACAAGGCCACTACATCTTACGTTATAGAGATAGAAGTAGCTTGAATAGTTCTGCTGCAAGTGAATATGAGATTCAAGTATCTTTTTAAATTTCTTATTTTTTCCTCTACTTGAATCATTTGGATTTGGCTTAATTAGTTCAAGAAAGATCTAAATTTTTTTCACCATGTTGGGTTAATGTGCAGGTGGATGGATGACTTTCAAATATTTGCCCCATGACAAATTATAATGAGCATGAGAACAATTCATAGTTTCATCAACCTTTTTCGTATGAGTAATTAGTTTCTTTTTTGTATGAGTATGGAAACTCATTAATATCGCTGATATCGTTTTATGTGTTTCGAATTCCAAGTGAATTCTTTCCTAACCTCTCTCTATCTCATTTGTAGGTTCATCTTTTAAGGATTGTCTTTCGGTACAAAAGGAACCAACTGGTTGGTAAACAAATATTTTTTTGATGCTACTGCCAAGTTTTTAATTAGTTTATAATGTCTTCATATTTTTTTTTTTATCTTTCATAGACATCGACCCAACCGAAAAGGACAAAACAATAAATGTCAAAACGCTCGATCAAACGAAATGGTAGCCAAAGAAGCACATCGTTTAGGATTATGCATTTTTATGCAATGAGAAGTTGGTATGTGAAAACAACACCAACCACTCAATGGGTACATAACTGCCACCTTCTTGACTTTTTGCATAAATTTCTTATTTTCTCTTAATGCAATTTTTAATATCTAACCACTTAATAGGAATTTTCTTATTTGATTTTATGCAATTTATAATAGCCAAGTAAAACAAAAAAAAATGTTCTAGAGATTCACCGGTTGTAATTGACATATAACAACCTATTTCAGAATATTTTGAAAACTTGGCAGCAGGGCAAAAAAATCTTTGTTTACCAACCAGTTGGTTCCTTTCGTACCAAAAAACAATCCTTAAAAAATGAACCTACAAATGAGATAGAGAGAACGTTAGGAAAGAATTCACTTGGAATTCGAAACACATAAAACGATATCAGTCGATACTAATGAGTTTCTGTACTCATACAAAAAAGAAGCTAATTACTCATATAAAAAAGGTTTTAAGAACTACGAATTGTTCTGATGCTCATTATAATTTGCTATGGGGCAAATATTTCTAATCACATTTTATATTGAGCCTATATTTTAGAGCATCTAATCATTCTATTTTTTTTCCTTTTCTTCTGGGACATTCTTGAGTTTCCCGCTTCATGTTTTATTTTCACATTTGTTCACCTTTTATCCTCTCTTTTTCAACCGTAGAAGGTAAAATGAAAAAATTGTCCATCATTATTTTGCATGATGGATAGTCGCCTATCTTATATATAAGATTCATGATCGTGTTGTCATATACTCCCTCCGTCCCTTTTTAAGTGTTTAACTTTCCATTTTTGGCTGTCCCTAAATAAGTGTGTGTTTGAAAAGTTAATGGGTAAAAGTTTGTACAATTAGCATTTTGCCCTTTTGAAAAGTTAGTGGGTAAAGAGTTAATGGGTAAAAGTGGAGGATAATTTTGGAAAGTAGAGGTAAAAGTTGATGTGAATAGTGTAAAGTGGAGGAAAAAGTTGATGTGAAAGGTGTAATGATGATGTTTCTTTAATAAGTTGGATTTACGAAGCAACACATTTAAAAAGGAACGGAGGGAGTAATAAATTTGAGAAAATTTTCCATAAATAAAACTATGTCAATAAACATGAAACTGAAAAGGAAAATAATGCAAGAGAAATGCAAAAATATTTAAGAAGTTACTGCTGAAATAGCACGAAAGAAGTAAGACATATATGGATGGTGAATAGGGGAGTGATTTTAAGAGCCATAAAAATAGGCCAATAAATATGAAAATAATGTAAATATTATGGGAGGGAAATCAAAAGGTAAAAAGAATCCATATTATAACAAAAGCTTTCAGACTCATACGGATCCATGTGGGTTTGTAAGTTTTCATTTTATCAAGGGAAAAATTCAAAAAAACCCCTGACCTTTGGACCAAGTATTATAGAGACACCTGACCTTAAATAAACGTTAATTAAACCCCTGACCTTTTCATTCCGTTATCATTTTACCCCCTCCTCCCATTTCCCGTCCAAATGCTAACGGAGAATCTTATGTGGACAAATGTGGGACCACTTGCTGGGGTAGTCGATGTCTACGTGTATGAAGCAATGGCTTAATCTCTCCTCTGGTCTATTTTGAACAGGGTTGACCTCCCCTCTTACTCCTTCTTCACCATTGCCAACAATCTTATGTGGACTCATGTGGGACCACTTTTCTCTCTCATTATACATTTTGGAGGGAAATAAACCCCTTCATCCCGCCAAAACGATTCCTCTCTCTCCTCTGGTCTATTTATAATAGGACTGACCTCCCCTGTTACTCCTTCTTCACCATTGACAACCCTAAAAAATGAGATCTAACTCTGAAGTGTTGAGACGTTGTAGCAGATCAAGGAGCACTGATGTCACCAACTTCTTGGAGGACAACCCTTGTTAGGTATGTGGCAACCGAAGGGTGCTTCAAACTTCTTGGACCAATGTCAATCCTGGAAGGAGGTTTGTTGATTGTCCCAATGATAGGTGCAAAGATTTTGAATGGTTTGACCCCCCAATGTGCTCGAGGTTTGTGCAAATAATTCCTGGGCTGTTGAGGGTGAGAAACAACATGGAGAAGGAGCTGTCAATGAGGAAGAAGAAGGAGAAGATGCTCTGGATTGCCCTAGCAGCGAGCTGGGTCATGTTTGCTTGTATTTGGTTCCTAAAGATGTAGGCTCTGTGGTGGTGTTTGTATGTGTTTTTATGGTGGTAAGGGTAGGGTAATGGTAGGTGTTGTGGTGGTGTCCTTTTATGTATAGGTTGTTTTATGGGACATGGAAGATGTGGTGGTGTTTAGGCTGTGGTAGTGATAACCATTTTGTTACCCCTTGTAATCCTACTAACATCAGTTGCTTAATGAAGGTTCAAGGGTTATGGTATGTTTTTGTTAGCAACACTTGAAACAGAGCATTCAATTTGTAAGAAATGGGTCAATGAAAACAGAGCAAACCAAGCATTTCCCAAGCATTGAACATAGCATACAAAATTGCTTTAACAAATATAGTAACTATCCTTTCATCTCTGAACAAACCATTCACCAAAATGCATTCCATACAAAATTGGTTTAGAGGAAACTACCCAAACCAGAAATAGCATCAGACTTAACAACAACAAATAGAACAGAATCATCATAGCCTCCAAACAGAAATTATGATACAAAATAAACAACAGACATTAACAAACCAAAGGCTCAATGGCTCAATGGCACTTGCAGTTGAAGGTTTCACAAAACAAAGGTTTCACTTACAGTTGAAACCATTACAATATAAACAGAGGGCTACATAAACAGAGGGAAACAGAGGGCTACATAAACAGAGGGCTACATAAACAGAGGGAAACAGAGGGCTACATAAACAGAGGGCTACATAAACAGAGGGAAACAAAAAAGGCATAATGCCCAATCTCTAGTTCAAACCATTATAACAAAATGTTCAAAATAACAAGTCTTTTTATCTGCATAACAAAAGTCCCTCCCTATGGCATGTCTTTCTTTAATTAACAAAAGTCCTCCTCCACAGCATCATCACCTTTGTTGTCCAAGTCACTTCCCTTTAGTACCAAGTCTTTTTATCTGCATAATAAAGCTTAATGAAAACCAGAATTTGACTATAAATTCTTTGCTTAGAAGTGCAAATTAAACTCACACTTAATTTTGGTCTCCTGGCATGCTTTTTTGAACTTGGTCTTGTTCTGCACTGACATTAACCTGCACCTGCACCTGCACCTGCACTTGTTCTGCACTGACATTAACCTGAACCTGCATCAACCAAATTGTGCATGTGGTAACAACATTTCAAAGGAAGTAAGCCCATTCAAAGGTGAGAGTTAAGGTCAAGAATACAACTTACAGCTGGTACACCTGAGCTTCCTATGGCAGCATTGGCACCATCATTTACATCACCACTCGCACCATCATTTACCCCCTGGCCCTTGTTTTTGCACCCCCTTTTGTTATGTCCCACTTTACCACATTTTCTGCAGGTCATTTTAATGCCATGTCTGCCCATTCTACATGGATCCTTGGGTGGTTCCTCAGGTTCCCTCCTTCTTGCCTTCTTGGGTCTACTAGCCCTCTTCTTCACATCTGGTGGTAGTAATGGCACATTATCAGTTGATGGCCACATGTCCTTGCCATTGATTGGCCCCATGGAATTTTCATATATCTTCATGTATGTCTCAACCTTATAACAGTCATCCACATAGTCCAGTGGTTCCAAATTGTTGAACCCCAGTGCTGCAAGTGCATGTATGCAAGGGATCCCTGAGATTTCCCACTTCCTACAACCACAATACCTCTTTGGAATATTGACTTTATATTGTGCCCCATTTGGACCTGCAACTTCAAAATCATCATTGCTACACCACCTGGGAACCCACCCCTTTGCATATTCACTCCCAATAAGCTTCTCTATGGTTTTAACCACCTTGGGACAAACAACCCCATTGTACCTCATCATTGCAGTCCTCTTCTTCTTAATAGTGTCCATCAGGATCAACCTTATGCTTTCCAACATACCCACTATGGGTTGATCCCTAGCCCCCAAGATGCACAAATTGAAGCTCTCAGACAAGTTGTTCAGAAGAATGTCACATTTAGTGTAAGTGCTGAAATGTGACCTGCTCCAATGGACAAGTGGTCTCACTGACAACCAGTTAAATGCATTGGCATCTATTTGTTTCATCTCCTGCATTGCTTTATTAAAGCTTTGTACAGTGGTTGCCCTGGCAGCCTTCCACAAGATGTCCTTAAGTACTAACCCCTTGAAGTCTTGTTTGAAATTGTTGTACAGATGCCTAACACAAAATCTATGTTCAGCACTTGGATACAATGTCCTCACTGCTTCAATCAGCCCTTTTTGTTTGTCACTCATAAAGGAATATGCCCCAGTGTTCTGAATGTTCAAGTCTTGACCCAAGAGCTCCAGAAACCAATACCATGTTTTGTATTTTTCCTTCTCTACCACTGCATAGGCAAAAGGGTAAATTTGGTTATTGGCATCCATGCCTACTGTAGTTAGGAGAATCCCACCAAATGGGCCCTTCAAGTGACATCCATCCAATCCAATTATTGGTCTGCATCCCAACTGGAACCCTCTTTTGAGTGCACCCCAACAGATGTATAGCCTCTTAAACTTGGCCATTTCTTGAGGACCAGGAACAGGTTTCACTTGAACCTTTATGGTTGTACCTGGATTACACTCCCTAATCTCCTCCACATAACCCCAGAGTTGGCCAAATTGCTCAGTTGCACTCCCATGAATGATGTTTAGAGCCTTTCTCTTAGCCCTATAGACTCTCTGAATATCTACCTTGCATGTCCACTCTTGTTGAATGGTTGTATGCAGGGATGCCACTGGCCATGTTGGGTTGTTTCTTATCCTGTTGCAGTACTTATTTACAATCCAGTTACTACTAACCCAAGGAACATCATAAGATCTGATGCATTTATGCTGGGATGTGTGTGTCTTAATCATGTACAATTGATCAGCTGGCACATATGTAGCATAGCACTCCCATGGGCATCCTTTCTTGCAAACTGCCCTTACCTTTTCCCTATCACTCTTCAAGAACTTAATTTTTTTGCCATGCTTGATTGCATACTCCTTCACTGCATCTCTGAATTGGGAGTGGCTTTTAAATTCCATGCCTACCATGAAAACTGGGTTTTCCATGTCAGTTTGGTCATTAAACACTTTGTGTTTCTTTTTAGGCTTAACTCCATCTTCATCTGAAGAGGTACAAAGGCTATCCAACTCATCTGATGATGAGCCACAGTAACCATCAACTTCTCTCAACTCTTCAACAATTGATTCATAGTCAGCAGTATGAGTAGGCCCACCCAAGTCAGCATCATCTTCATCTCTGTCTATATTTGCCTCATACATTTTGTCATCATCTGTCAAGTCATACTCACTGTCATAAAACACCTCTTCATCATCACTACTATCTGAAGAGGAATCTGGGTCGTACTCATCACTTGTATCCCCAATTATTTCAGCTTCTACATGGCCCTTACATTTACTGAAATCCTCCAAAATTCTTTGCTTAGAATACCTAGTAGGCACAGGGTTATCAACTATAGTAGCAGATTGGGCCTTACCTTTGGATGGTGGCATAATTGTAGTCCCAGAAATAGGTGAGCAACTGGTTCTCACCACAGGCCCAACAGACCTCTTATTTGCGGTCTTCTTAGAAACTGGGGTAGAGGTCTTCTTGGACCTTGGGCTTATGGTTGTGGTCCTCTTGGACCTTGGACTTATGGTTGTGGCCCTCTTTGTTTTTGGGGTATTCTTTGTGGTCCTCTTGGATCCTGGCCTAATGGATGTCACATTGGGAGTGGGAATGTTGTCACACTGACTGAATTGTGTGGCAAAATAGTTATCTATCTCAATTATTGAGTAGACCTTCACAACTCTGTCTCCATTACATAATTTACTCAAACCCAAGACATCAGCATCAGACTTAATTTTTGAAACAACAACACCACCACCATATTTAATACAAAAATCTATGGCTTCAAACTCATAGCCCAATTCCCTAATCATGTGCCATAACTCAAAGATTGATAGCTCATCACTGTGACACTTATCAAAATAGTTTACAGAACCACCAATGTAGTCATGCCCAGAAGTACCACCCCAATAGCCCCCATGATGCATTTCGATTGTAAACTCATTTGACCCTTCATCTGTAAATTTAAATTTCCAGATTGCACAAAAAAATTCAGTAGGCATAAAAACAAAACACGAAAAGAACTACCAATTTATCATTCAAGCAACGAACAAGAGTTAAATAAGGTTAAAACTTTGAAACAAGTAAACAAACTCCATTATTGCGTAAAAAAATCAAAAAATCCATCTCATACTTACCATAGTGCAGTGGTCCCCCTTGTTGGCTTCTCAAAAGCCACACCATTCTCAAATTGCAACGAACAACTCCCACCAACAGCAACTGATGAACACAGTCTCTCCAAACTCCCGATTTATGAAATTAGGGTTTCAAATTGAAGGGATGCAACGAACAACTGCCACAATTTCAATCAGGGGATGTAAGAACCCTATATCACCCAAGCCTATTTCACCCGATTTCTGAAATTAGGGTTTCGGAATGAAGAGATTTAGGGGATTAAGAGGAGGCGTGTAACTCACGTGATTTTTTGGCGGTAAACGCCATTGCTTCATACACGTAGGCATCGACTACCCCAGCAAGTGGTCCCACATTTGTCCATATAAGATTCTCCGTTAGCATTTGGACGGGAAATGGGAGGAGGGGGTAAAATGATAATGGAATGAAAAGGTCAGGGGTTTAATTAACGTTTATTGAAGGTCAGGTGTCTCTATAATACTCGGTCCAAAGGTCAGGGTTTTTTTTGAATTTTTCCCTTTTATCAATTTTGATTTCTTTAAGAAGTGATTTTTTCACTACCTTGACTTTCATTACTTAGCAAAGGTTAATAACTTTAGGAAATTTTTACAAATTTATCAATGACTACAAATTGAAAGGTTAACCACAACTCTCCGTCGCAGAAGTAATTTTTTCACTACCTTGACTATCATTACTTAGCAAAGGTTAATAACTTTAGGAAATTTTTACAAATTTATCAATGACTACAAATTGAAAGGTTAACCACAACTCTCCGTCGCAGAAGTAATTTTTTCACTACTTTGACTATCATTACTTAGCAAAGGTTAATAACTTTAGGAAATTTTTTCAAATTTACAAATGACTACAAATTGAAATGTTAACCACAACTCCCTGTTGCTTAGTAAAGAATAAATCTAAAACCAATTTTGGTTTTCTCTTGATTTTCAAAAGTTTTCGTGCATAGCACGAGTTTTAAACTAATTGTGTACCAGAATTCGCTCCGTACATAGCACGGATTTCCTGCTAGTAATTGTGTATCGCGTCTTAATCATTTGATTCATACGCCAGTTGAAATTCTGGTCACCTAATTAGTAACTACTATGTTACGTGTGATCTTGGTTTTAATTATGCAACCAAAAGAAAAAGATCAAATGACTTGAAAGATAATTCGTGCAAGCAAATGATGAGCTTGGTGTCCTTTTGTACATCTCATCATGCTTTATGAAATTTACGATTAAAGAACACTTGTCGTATTATTATGCTAAAAGTGCACTATCAATACTCCATTCGTCCTTTTTGTTCTTTTTTCTGGGATGCGTGTTTTTTTAAATAATTTATATTTTTATTTGACATTAGTTTTTTTATTTTAAAATTTTATTTAATAGATTAAATTGGGATATATAATATAAGATTCACATTGTGTAATTCGAACATTATACATTTGAATACATAAACAAATTGTTGAGATGTCTACATGGACAAAAAATTAGAACTCAAGGAGTATAGAGTAAGTTCTCTTGTGACGAAAGTAAAGTGGTAGCTTGGTGGTATGTACCATATACTTTGACTTGGCTGGAAATGAACTAAGCTGAGCCCGGTATAGTTACTAAATGAGCCTCTATAACTGAGTCAAGCTTCTTCGAGCCGAGCCAAGCTTTGAAAAAAAAATTATAAGCTCATCACGTTAACAAACAAATCGGAAAATCTAGCTTCGTTCCACTGCCTAAATGAGTCAAGCAGAACCGAGCCCTAACAAACCAAGCCTCAAACTGCTCATGAACTATTCGTTTACGGCCCTACCTTCACGAGAGAAAAAAAGCAAATGCTTGGCACCCGCTTAAGGCTTAATGGCCAAACCGGAATCTGGAAGGCGTAGCTGGTTTCTCTCTGTTGTTGTACATTTCAAGTTGGCCATATCTTTGATTCCAAAATGTAAATCGGACCATTCTGAAATTTGCAAAACGCAAAGATGTGAATTATAACGGCCCTGTTCGTTTTCCAGTTTAGTTTTAGTTTTAATTTTGATGACATCATCATTTCCCTCATTTCTCTCTCTATCTCTCTCCGCTCATTACACCTGATGACATCATCAAAACTAAACTAAATTATCTAACAAAATACAGCCAACATTTGTCTTGAAAAGATAAACCTACAGGTACAAATGGGGGGCATAGAAATTGCACAGATCGCATTTGGAGACCCAATTTTGGGTTCCACACTATTGATAAGAACCGTTCATTATTCTTAGAACATTTTTCCGAAGGGACTCACAAAATTTCAACTCAATCAGACGGTTAGAAGTGGTTCAACCAAAGCCTCACTGTTTCAATCGAAAAATCTTTCTTGGACGCGTAAAGTAATTCTGTACTCAAAGGGAGACCAATGCTCGAGTGGCACATGATATGATAGCACAAAACCATGCGGTGGGTCCCCCCTTTGTTTTTTTGCCGTACCAAATGTCCATCCAAAATGAACTTCTTTCTTTTCATGAGTGACCTCGAACACTTTTACGCGGTGCTTATGCCCTCTTTTCTATCATACAAAGCATTTATTTTTATTCACTGTATTTTGGAGGTGTTTACGAGATTTGTGCAGAATATGCGTCTCCCTTTACTTTTAGCTTTTGTTCTTTAATATACTACATCCGTCCGCTTTTGTTGGTCATTTTTTGGAGTTTGTGTCTGTTTTTAAACTTTTCTCATTCAATTTGTAATGTTTTTCATAATTTCAAAAACTTTGAATAATAGAACTAATTGAGATATGTTAAATATATATTGCATATTTTTTTGAGATCCGTATGAAAAGTTATAATCAATTGCAAAATTACACAAACTTCCAAAAAGCTATAATCAATTGCAAAATTACGAAAATTCATTTTCATGGAATAAACTATCCACAACCACAAGTGGAAAATTACGAAAATGAAAATGGAAAAAAGTAAGTAAAGTCTGGTCTGGACATCCAAACACCCTTTATGCGGTTAAAAAGAAGCTCATACAAGTCCCTGAATTATTTTATTAATTTTTCTTCCCAAATCTTAATTCCAACCCCACAAAAGATTCACCACTTTAAACCCCAATAGATTAGCAAAGTAACTTGTCATGGGACTTAGAAATTTGCTCTCATCTAAGATCTCAGGTTCAATTCTTCTGTCAGCAAACTCTTGGGGGCCAATGAGGGTTATGCCCAGTCATTACTTCCAGGGTCTCAGAATTAGTTGAGGTGCGCGCAAACTGGCCCGGACATCCGGTTATAAAAGAAAAAAAATTCACCACTTAAGCTCCATACTAATCCATCTTAACTTTTCATAATCTCTCTCTCTCTCTCTCTCTCTCTCTCTCATGTTTGCAACCTCATTTCTCTCTCAACCTTGGAAACTTGATAACTCCCATGGAAATTACTCTACCCCTCTTCTTCTCTCCTCCACCTCTTCTCCCCACCTTCTTCTTCTTCTACTTCACCACCGTATACATGTTGGCTTACTTGGTAATTTTCCGAAACTGGAGCACCAAAACTAAACCCCAAGCCTCAAGCTGCCTCCTCTCTCTCTTCCACGGCACACCCGCAGTCCTCCTAGCCACTCTCTCTCTCCTCCAACAACAAACCAACAACAATTTCGCCTCCCCAAACACGCCCTTACAGAACGCCACCTTAGAATTCAGCATCGCCTACTTCCTCACCGACCTCCTCCACTACCTCCTCTTCGACCCGACCGACTACCTCTTCATAGCCCACCACGTGGCGACCATCTACGTCTTCCTCACCTGCCGTTACATGGTGAACCACGGGGCTTACCCCATCCTAGTACTCCTCATCCTCGCAGAGGTCACCAGCCCTTGCCAGAACGTGTGGTCTTTGGCCAGATTCCGCCGCGAGGAGTCTCCGGCGGCTGCCCGGGTTTACGGGTTCTTGTCGCCCCTGTTTTACTCTCTTTACTCGGTTGTGAGGGGGGTTTTGGGGCCTGTTTTTGTGTGGAAAATGGGCCGGGCGTTTTGTTTGAAAGAAGAAGAGGGGGTGATTATTCCCATTCCCACCTGGGTTTGGGTTTCTTGGATGGTTGTGATTGTGAGTGCGATTTTGTTGAGTGTTCTGTGGGTTTGGATTCGGTGGGTCGATTGGTGCAGAGAGAGGGGATGGAACAAGGAGATGAAGAAGATCAAATTGGGTTAATTAGCAAAAGTCTTTTGAACTGCTAAGGTCTCGTGTTCGATTCCCTTTGTTCCCAAATTCTTGGGGTGTTCGATTTCCTTTGCCAGTAAATTCTTATTATTATTTTTAAAAAGAGTCTATTGAACTGCTACAAATTGTTTAAATCAAATGAGGTGTTGCAGGATTAATCGAAGTGCGTGAATAGCCATTTTAACTCGAACATCCCGTTATTATTATTATTTTTTAAAAAGAGTCTATTGAACTGCTACAAATTGTTTAAATCAAATGATTCCATCTTTTTGTACAGATTGTCACATATTTAGTGGAGATACATCATTATTGAAATGGTTTTGCTTCTTTTTGCCCTTTTTTTATTTGAGGTTAAGTTATTTCACGCCGATGAAACAAAAGTTTCTCCAAATCGATTCGCATTACGCACGTTGTCAAAGCAGGTGGTTCCAAATAGTAGATCATGGGACATATGACGACATGTTGCAAAACAGTGGTTCCAAATAAGAGATCATGGACACGTGACATGTCATTTGAATCGATTTGGAGAAACTTTTTTTGTTTCAAAAATAATTTAAACTTCTTTTTTAAATAATTTAATCTCTTTTTTTCTTTTCTTTTTTTCTTTCTATTCTTTGTATTATGAATCTCTGTTATCCCCTGAGGTCTGCTACCGGGCTTGGTAATTAAGCTCTTGTCAAGAGTTCAATTTCTGAAAAATTTTACCGTAGACAAATGTAATTTGTTCATTACTAATATCCATTTGACTTGATTTGTTTTACTCATTTTTCTACGCATCAAACTATCTATAATGCTAGGGTGCTTTGGCAATTTGGTTTATTTCTTTGTCTTTATTAAAAAAAATTAAATTTGCTAGTTTTGCATCGATTTTTTTTTATTATTAGTTCGTCGTCACAAGAGAAATCTAAAAAGTCAAAATTTATTATAAAAATATTTAAAAAGTTCACTAAAAACAAAAATAATCTAATTTTTGTCTTTTTTATCCGATTATTTTTGTCTTTATTTATAAAAAGTTTAGTGTACTTCATAGTTTTTCTCTTTAAAAGCGAACCAATAATTTTTAAAATTCACATATAGAAGGTGGATGTTATATTTAATCTCATTAATATTGAACCATCATTTATCTCCTGCCTTGCCTGGATAATGCAAGCCAAAACCTTCCAATAATTGGATTCCTTGATAATTACGCTAAACCTCCTCCCACGTGATGCGGTGGCTTGCAGCTTGCAAGACAACTTCATGCTTCTCACGTTATCTATGTTTACTAGATGTTGAGGACGAGTTTCTAAAAGGCATTTTTTTATTTATTTATAAATTGTCAAATCAGTTAATATATGCGAGGGGAAATATATGTGAGGAGAATAACTTCTGGAATAATACCGAAAATGCCTTAATGGAAACTCAGCCTGACGGTATGCCTCATGCTGCATTAGTCATGCCTTGTGATACTTATGTATTGTACAGCTGCATGTATTGCCATGCCTTGTCATGCCTTTCGTATTGGACTGACATTCCTGGGCAGTCATCTGTTTTTTCTGGGTTCGTCAAAAACTAGCGAAATGCTGCCAAAATTTCTTCAGAATTTAGACCTATCCTTGGGGGGTTGTCCCTTAGAATTCTGATAGCCCTTGGGAGGGGGATGTCCTCCCGTAAGTAGTTGTTAGTGTTTATAATTTCCAGAGCTGGGATGTCTACCATCTAGTCCACCCTCCTAAGTACAGCCCTTCCAGTCCATATCTCCATGGATGTGAATCCCAACCATCCTCATCATCAAGTTACTCTTGTGCCTATCTCTATATCATGGGTTGTGCCTCCCAATGGATGTGCTATGTTTTGCATTTATGTAGGCTTTTGAATGTTTCTCCCCTCTCGATCATTAGTGATGGTGCATAAACATTTCCTCTCGTTCGTATTTCTCCTTGTAGCCTCTTTGGCTTTCCCAATCCTATCCCCATGTAGCCCTTTTGGCCTTCCCAATTTCTTTTCTTGTTTTCTTTTTTGCTTTGTCCTCCCTGGGGTATTGCTTTGTAGGCTGTATATTCGTTTAGCCTCTTTTTTATTTCAAGCTTGTTTTACCGGAAAAAAAAAAGAAACTTAGCCTGAATAATTCGTTTAGATATATTTTGACGATCCGAACCGCTCAATGTTTTTAAAATGCATTTTTAAGGGTCCACGCGGAAAATCTTCAAAAAAAAATACCCGGAAGGGCTTGATCCACAGTAAAACTATACATATGCGTTTTTATATATGTGGATCAAGCCCTTCCGGTATTTTTTTTTGAAGATTTTCCGTGTGGACCTTGGAAAATGCATTTTAAAAACATTAAGCGGTTCGGATCGTCAAAATTTGATCCGGAAAGTTGAAAAAGGGCTTGGTCCGCACGGAATTTTGTATAAGGGAGCCCTTAGGAGATCGGCTTCCTATATATATATATATATATATATATATTTTGCATTTCTAAGTTTTGGTACAACTTTTTGTGTATTATTGGTTCATCTCGGCGAGAATAATATAAAAAATAAATAGTTATGTTCAAAACTTATTTTTTTGACTGAAAACCAAAATAATCCTAAACAGATAAATTTTTGGATTATTTTTATCCTTCTTAATTTTTTTTAGCTTTAATCATATTTTTAAGTTCGGTTAATTGTTCTAGGGTCCAGAAGTGGGTACTTATTGGGTCATTTAGTCCATGTTAAAGTTTTACAAGGTCTAAGGTCCATGAATTTTTTTTTAGACACTTTCAAAGGGTACCCTAGGATTTAGGTTTTAGGGTGCACTTTCCTATTATAGGATTTTAGTGGTTTAGACACTTTCATAGAGTACCCTAGAGTTTTAGGCACTTTCATAGGGTACCCTAGGGTTTCGGTTTTAGGGTGCACTTTCCTATTATAAGGTTTTAGTGGTTTAGGTATTTTCATAGGGTACCTTAGGGTTTTAGACACTTTCATAGGGTACCCTAGGATTTTATGCACTTTCATAGGGTACAAACTTTTTTGGCACTTTCATAGGATACAAACTTTTTTTTGGTAAGGTTAAAAAAAAATAAAAAAATGTCAGCGTTAGGACTTGATAGGTTATAAACTTGTTTGGTGGATTAATGGGGTTACAAATTCTTTGCCTAGAACTTTTGAACAAGTCGCCCTTTTAAGTTTTATATCCCTCTAGTCGAGACGAAAAAGAATTCACAAAAAATGATGCAAATCTAACAAATACAGTACATTTTTTTGAATCAAGACAAAAAATAAAAATATTCCTACCCAATTATTAAGCCCCATTAGCCTAAAATAATTCAGGTAAGAGATCTTGAATCCAATCCTCCAGTTTTTTTATTTATGACAATCAAATTTCTATTCCAATTAAAGATTATGTGCATTCAAACTGAGCCTCCCACTTATGTGGTGGCTTGCAAGACAACTTCATGCTTCTTACCTTGTCTATGTGACTATGTCTAGCTTACAACTATGTGGTTTATTAGCCTACAGTTTGTTCACCTAATTAAGAGCATCTCCAATCAATTCCTACATTTTCTCGACCTCTATTTTTATATTTAAGAGTATCCAAATACGAAATGAGGATCCTGGTGTACTGTTCTGGTGTGCGGCATCGAGCTATCGAAGGTGTTTTTAACGGTTCTGATTTCACCTCGACACTTTGCAAATTCGAGCCGTTAATTGCTGAGATCAATGGCTTAGATGCGCACACCAACGCCCCGGGTCCATCCAAATAACATATTACATACAAAAAGTGATTTTTATTAGACATTCTATTCAAGCAACTTCAGCCCAATACTTTATTTTCCAAAAAACTTACCCCATATTTCAAACATTCAACGCTTCCCCTTGAAAACTCGAATTATAAGTGTCCAATTTTTTCTAAACATATTCAATATTAGCATGGCAGTGTGTAAATATGTTTAAAGCATACTAGCATAGGAAAAATAAATGTACAAATAACTATGGTGAATAAACTATAACTTTTTTTTTTGGTAAGTAAATTTTATATCACCAAAAAGAGCCAAAACTACACAACCACCGGGGCATACCCCTGAACAGAACTATACAAAGAAAAAAAACCGCCAACAAAACCAAACAAAACCCAAGAGAAGCAGCGTAAGCCCTAGTTATTCACACAAAAGATTCTAGAATCCAACAACCAATCATCACAGATTTTCCTATTCCCAGAGGCTAGAAGTGAACTTAACAGAAGACCAAGTGCTAAGTTTGGCTCTAACATCTGCAAAGATAGCAGAGGACGCAGCTGCTTCATTCCTTGCTATTCCTTGGAATGTGAAGAGGGAAATGAAGGATATCCACTATAAATGAGTATCAAACCTCATCATCCACAAATGGAAGAAGAAATAGAGGATGTGTTGAAGATTTATTTTTCTCCAAAATTTGAAAAAATGGAGATATAGACAATTAGACAGAGACAGTGCTAAGAAGGGGACAGGGTCGCACTGGGTAAAAAAATAAACATATTTCCGTATTACAAAAACAATGTTATATCCAAAACATGTATTTTACTTCTGGTATTAAGCATATTGATGAGTGATTAATCGATGAAGATGTGTAATATTCAGTATTAAAGTTTATTGATGAATAATTAACATATGAAAATGTGTATCTTTTTGGATATTAACTTTCAAACACGTGTATTTTTATTTTATTTTTATACTACTAATTACTCGTCCTGCCCGTAAAGATAGTTCACTACCATAAAAAAAATACAATTTTCGAATAAAGAAATAAAGCACCTCTGTGCATAATTTCTTATATTTCTTGATACCAAATATAACACGTCATTTTGTAGTAAACTATTTTTGTAGGAATGAAATAGAGAGCATTAATTTTGAGCGCTACCTCCAAATTGGATGAGTTTAGGTTGGAGATGCCTAAAGAGGGCACTGCACTTCATGATCCCGGATTCCGAGAAAATTACATAAAAACAGTGTCAAGCATGTGGACCCAATGTAAGAGAGTTGAGAATAAGTTATTTCCGCCTGCGGTGGAAACAAATGTTTACTCCAAATCAATCACAGCGGTCCGTGTGATTGTGTACTATTACACCAGACCGCTGTGATTAATTTGGAGAAAACATTTGTTTCCGCCGGCGGTGGAAAGAATGTTTTCTCAAGAGAGTTTGTTTTTGCAATTACTTGCACAAGCGTGTACGTTTATAGCAAAACTATTCGGTTACTTTTTGTCCGATAGTTAGTATTAGGTTTCCAAGCACTAATTGCCGTACACAAGTTTAGATAAGAAACTCTTGTTAAATAGAGTAATTTCTTTCTTTGTAAGAAGCCTTTATCCGAATTTGAATCTGATGTCATACCGCACATTGTAATCAACAAATAAAAGGGTCCGAATGAATTGGTGAAGATCTTACTCAGATCTAAGTGAGCTCATTTTTTATTTTTTATTTTCCCAGAGCCCTCAAAATAATAATATTTTAAACAAATTGAACCACTCTAATGTTTAGTGTATATTTGATGTACACCAATGCTGCACCCATAGGAAGAGGTTCAGGGTGTGTTGTGCATAGGTGCACAACACGCGCTGTGCATCAGTTATCGGGCCCACTTTTGGTCCAATTATTTTATTCGATCCGTTAATTTTGTTCGTTTCGTTGAGTATTTTGCTCATTCACATGAAATTTCAAGTTGATCCGACATCGTTAATTAATTGATCTGAGAGAATTTAAGTTACGGTTTTGTAAAAAAAAATTAACGTTGGAAAAAGGAAGTTTGGCCCTTCAGCATGTTCCCTGTTCTTGATTAGGAAAAAGGAAGTTTGGCATCAGCGTCAGGGCCAACAGTGACCCACCTGGGAGCATTTATTTATTAAATGCTCCATACTTGATGCTCCAGGCCTTTCTCTGCCACATTTTTTGTGGACTCCATCACAAGGTGCATGGTTCCGGTTCCCAAACCGTGTTTTGAAAAGGCCCCGAGCACCATGTGGTGGTGATCCTAGAGCTATCAATTGTCGCTCGCTAGCTGGGGACCAAGATTTCTACATTTTTTTTACCAAAAAAAGATAAAGAAATCACTCCCACCATGCAAACGGAACGAATGGTAAGGGTGAGTTTTCCATTTTTAGCTAAAAATGCTAAATTGTTTTTAAAATAGCTGATGTATGTAAGGAGAATTACCAGTCTCGAAATCCATGTTTAGGAGTTTTAGGAAATGGGAAACTCACCCTAACAACCATTAATTATTACAGCAATACATCATATCAATACCAGAACAGAAATATCATAAAATTAGCATTGACAGGGACAGTAATTCTATAACATCACCTAAGTTGTTACACCACCATATATGAAACTATTAAATACAGGACCATCACCTAAAATGAGCGTTTGTGGTTCTCAGCAGCTTGATTAGTATTCAGTGGCCACCCTAGTTTGCTTCCAACAAGCAGATACAATCTGCAACAGGACTGTATTCCAGCACTTCTGGTCCAAAGGTGCATTAAGTTGATAAATGAGGCATTCGTAGAGTCAGGTTCATATGCTAATAACTGAGGCAACTGTCGAATCAGGATTCTGATGGTAGTTAAGCTCGACGAAGAAACCGGCTCCTTCGCCCCTCGACAGTCTTCCTGGATTAACGCAAACACACTTTGTTTGCTCTTCCCCTTCATTCTTATCCCCAACTGACAAAACCTATGCGCATTGAGAACGAAGAATTAGTTTTCATACATAGCCATTTTCGGTATCACTTAGAAGTTACCTTCTTGAATTATGACTTTTTTAGTTAAGAGCTTGAAAGTGTTACATCTGTTTGATGAAAGTTTTTAGAAGTTGACATAAAAGTGTTACATCTGATTAAGCTATCCAATAACTTTCGTGAAGTGAATGTTGAGAATACTCTCTTGTCCAAATTGGTTCTAGCGGAGAAGAGCATTGAACTTCTTGTCCCAATTGAATTTAGTTTCTATTCGAAAACGGAGCTATCATTACCTTTACGAAATGAGCCAAGTCTGAAGATAGGATGAGGATATCGGGAATGTGAGAGATCTGAAGTGCCTCTGGAGCAAGTGACAAATCCAAGGGAGTACCCTCCATTGGTGGATATAGAGGATAAAAGCTGTTGTCAAAAGTTTATGATAAAAAAAACACAGTAAACTTTATAGCAAGTATTTGTCTTTCAAATATGTGGAAGTTAATTTTCAAAGGGGAATACTCATAACATGCCTGCGCTGGCTAAGCAGATGATTTGCGAGTCTACTCATTCGCTGCTTGGATCCCCCAAGTGGATTTCGTGAGATCTCCTCTCCACTAAGTTGCTTCAGAATATCAACAGTGCAGCAACCTATCTTGATCTGAAACTCAAAATGTGAATATAATCTACACCATAATTCACATTTATACCTCTTGTGTGCATTATGATGGCCAAATCATGCAAGGCGCAGCGATGGGAATCCAAGTGGGGGATCTCTTTACCGCCTGTGTCTATCTCCTGTCAATTATGCTCTCCAGACATAGACTACATACAGGGTAGTACTCTTGGAAAGATGGAATATCACAGCGTGAACATAACATTAAGTTACGAATGTTACTTATCTTACTAATAATAAGAAAGGGGCAAGCCAAAACCTACTCCTAACAAGTTGCTAGCTTTTCCCTTACTAGAAAAGGGGCTTCTAGTTGTAGCGCGCAGTGTACTAGTGAAGAGGAAAAGCTTGTACCCATTGTCTAGCATGATTCTAGCAACCATCACACTATTTGCAGACATCTTCGGCTCACGTCTATGAACCTTCTGCCACGTAACCGTTTCGATTTTTTATTTTCTTAGCTCGTCGATTAGGACCATGGTTGCTTATTCAGAAGTACATGAGCATCAATACTTGACTAGACATGATCAATCATAATTTGCAAATAAACGAAATCAGAGATTACCTCATTGGCACTGAAAATCCCTGGATTTGAAAGACAGGTTATCTGGTAAGACAAATTTGTTTGAAATTGAGACTTGGAAGACTTAGAATAATATGTTCTGGAAGTAGAAACCAGTTCAAATGAGGACTTCCTTATCTTGCAGCACCACACATACCTTATGCTTAAGATCAGTTTGTTGAATATCAAAAGCAGGCTGCAGAATCAAAACCAAACAGAGTAAATGTACATTTTGATGGTTACAATCACAATCTGAGTTTGTTGTTAGCAATATTTTCAAGTGGAGATGATACAAAAGTGATCGGGGACTAAGATTACCTGAGGGAAAACAAAATCATGGTTAGCGTCCCGTACAGATGGCACAAGAATCACACGCGCAGCGGAGCCCATATATTCCACATAATCTTGAAGCTGAAAAAACAAAGAATTCATGTAAATGGTACAAAAAGGAGAATAGAAACCAAAAAGAATATACTCTTAACAGGCGAAGTTTTGCAGTGTCGATACCCTTTCAAGGATTTCCGTACGGAAGATTTCATCGAAGGTCCTGTTTACAGTTCCTTTCTTAATCTCTGGATGTTCTGAATCAATGAATGGTCCAAGCTGCCAAAAACCCTTACTAAGTTAAATACCATTCCTTGATAAATGCGGAGTACAATGGTGATTCTTCTTGATAGGAGTAATGGGGTGTGCTTACCAATAAAAGCAATTGGGGTTGCTTTCTACGTGCATATGCTAGCAGCTCAGCTAGAGGTTCAAAGAATAAGTTGTCAATTGTGGTAAAAGGGCCTGCTGCAATGATCTGTTTAAGATTCCAAAGACAAGAGTAAGCATGCAACACTATACAGTGTGTAGCATGATTACAATTAAACTTGGACACAGTTGAAAATAATAAACACTTTTATGAGAACGTTTCTCACTCAAAACCAGCTGCATATTTGAAGTGAGAAATCAAGGTTCTTATTTCGTAAACGTAGAGTGCTTGCTTGGCCTCATGGGTGTCTAACTTAAATTTTAATTTCTTTTTTTGATAAGTTAACTCAAATTCTAGTTTCCCTTCACAGTCAGTTATCGGGCTAACATATAATTATGTCTGGTGGGTTATATCGTAGACACAAAGGAAAAATAACAGGAATTACGCTACTGGAAAAGTAACCACCAGAAAAATCCAACATACAGTATTCTGTTATACATCTTTACTAATTACATGAAACCCAAGCTTACACACCATGGATAGCTCTCCAAGCATGGACGGATCAGTTAACTGAAACTCCTGATCAATAGCTTGTTTCTTTGTAGGATGAAGGTCCTCGTCAGAAGGAACTGGAACTGGCATGGGCACATAATCAATAAGTTTTGACGCAATCAGACAGTGGCCACTAGGATTGTGCCCTTCAACACCTACAACCTGCAAAAAAATGCAATTTCCTGGCATCATGTTACAATTTTAAGGAAGAATAAAGACATCTGGTCAGGAGATTCCCACATCTTTACCTGGCCCGGAAAAATTGAAAATTGGCCCAGTTTTTGTAAGTCAAGACGTACACGTTGCCCTTCAGAGTGCTCTACGCTGTCAGATGCTCAAGATAACTGAATAAGATATTTCATAGAAAAGTTGGAGAGATAACTAAAAGCATCAAAGGCTAAGCAGTACTCTGGCCTATATTTTACGAATGCCGTACTTAAAAAGTGATGTAACATGTCCCAGCCAAACCAAATCCATAGCTCATCTTAGGATTAATTTAACATTTACACAAGTGATTATGATAGTTTATGAAGTCCTAATACCGAGGAAGAAGGTGCGTTGAGGGCTTGAGGAAAGGCATCGGCCATGGATAAAGTGCCACATGCTCAATTGGAGAAAGCAGTTGCTAGTAGTTCCCGCGACTACATGTTGACCAATGACTCTAATAAAGGACTTATTTGGCTAATGACAACTACCAGATATAAGAAAGGGCTTCTGCATGTCAGGTAATTTCCTATGTGGTCCAATGCGTGTAATAAAAGAATCTTAATATGAAAGTAAGTGCATCAGGGTAACATCTTATGAAGAAAAAGGCAAATCAGAAGATGAATGCCAAGGACCAAAATCAAAAGGCAAGATTACCTGCTCTGCAGCAGGACAGGCTTCTCCTTCAATCGGCCTTCTTCATCACAACAGATCATGCCAACAGCAAATATACTTTCCTGAAACAGTAGTTGCATTAGAAAGAATAGCTATGTTGCTCAATTAGCAGTAGTAGAAATGAAGCCAACAAAAAGAAATGTAAGTCTGTAGAAATCCATTAGAAGCACTCAATGAACACGGAAAAAAGTATACAAATGAATAAGTGTACAAATGGCAACCCCTTGTCTTTGAATGAGCCAAAGACTCAGAGACTAACAAAAGGTAATGCAAATGGCTTAGTTATGTCAATCCCCTTTGATTGCACTGTACACCAGTGAAAACTAAGAAAACAAGAGAATGAAAAATAAGAGCATGCAAAGGAAGGATAATTTCCTTTGTTTGGGGATAGAGACTGGCCAGAAAACTAAATGAAGCAATATCTTGGAAGTGCTACATATTGTACCTCGATATCTATTCTTAATTTTTCCCCAACGTATCCTCATTTAGCCTCTCTCATCTGACAAAAGAGAGTGTCTACTCTTCCTTTCATTTATCTCACTAATGCATGGATGATAGAGAGGGGTACAATATATACTTACATGATTACTAGGAACACAACCATCTGGACACAACCCCTCACATACACGTGTGTCCCGCTTAATAAATGTGTGTGGGGCCTACGTGTATGTGAGGGGTTGTGTTCAATGTTGTGTCCAGATGGTTGTGTTCCTATCATTTTTTGTACACAAACACACATAAATTATTTTTTTTTTTTGAAGGGGGAGGGGTTCAATACGATCAACTATATTACCTGTGAAGCAACTGTAGGGTCCTTCACTTCCTCACACAGTCCAGAAGTAACAAGTGCCGTCGCATGTTTTCTAATTCGATTTTCAAGGAAGTTGAACTAGATCATTCAAAGGACAAAGTTAGTGCTTTGCCTGCAAGTGAAGCAAACCATGCTATGAGAAACAGCTATACCTTGTCTTCAATCTTGTCATACATAAACCTGCAACCTGGTTCAAGCTGGGAGCCATGGATCACCAAGGAACACCTTGCGCTGGGTTGTACCCTCATTATTACGTAATCCTCAGAATTTCCATTATCTTCCTCTTTCTTTATGTTTTCTGTATTAGGCAGATCATTGAGAGTGGATTGCACAACAAACTTACTTTTTCTTTGTCCAAATGGTGTCACAGTTTCTGGTGGCTTTCCAGAAGAAAAACTATCGCCATTAACTTTGTGTATTGAATCAAGTGGCTCTGGACAGAGTGTATCACTTGTATCTGCCGGAGTGCCGAGAATACCTTCTTTTGTATCTTCATGATCGTCACTCAATATCCTACATAGAAAGTTCTTCCATAAGTGGTAAACACAATGATGCTTTTGTTGCATGAACGTCTGGAGCTTGTTTCCAGCATTTCAGTGTTCTTTCAAACTAAATCACTTACAATGAAATAGTATTTCAGCTCACAATTCTCTAGCAAGAATTCGTACTCAAAAGGCGACATGGCTTACGGTTTCCAACTGACTAGGACGCAATATAACTTTGATTCCACCTGACTGAGCAGCGGCAGAACAGCTTAGCTAGTTAGGCTCTGCCTAGGCCTCCAAACTTTGAAAGGCCTCATTTCATGGGCTACATTCTACTGGCGTCCAAAAGCATATAAAAAAGGGTTCTTGGCATAAAGCCAGCCAGAACCTCCTTAAACAGAAGGCCCAACAAAATAAGCTTCTTGTCCTAGGAGGCTCATAGCAAAAAGTCAAAACCCCCCTATTGAATTCATGTTACAAGCATAAAAGTGAAGATTTGGATGACAATTTATATTGTAACCAATACCAGATATTAGATATAAGCTTTTTCTTAGACCTCATGAAGGATTGGGCTGCCACTGCTCCGACCTAACTAGTTCAGCCTTATGCGTGCACACATATTCAATGAAGCAGATTAAATAACCCAAAAACTAAACCAACAACCAAAACTTAAAACAAGTGTATGATGCTCACATATCCAGATCATTGGAGTAGAAATGCAAACCAGACTCTTTTTTGATAATTGCTTCCTTCTGCTCATCCTGTAGATGCAGCAAGAATGCATCCATATAAGCATTTTTCACGGTCAATTCTAGTTGCCTGTCACAAAAATAGCACTTCAACTGTATAATTATTTTCAGAATAAGAGATGGAAACGAAATCATTGAACGGACACTAAAATCCAGATGACTTTCTTTCCTTTTTTCATTCGTTCGCCAGTTTTCTCGGAAATTACCTATCAACTCTACTTCATAAGGCATTATCATCTACTTCTAGCCCAGGTTAAAAAAAGGGGGCGCTTTTTCGGTTGAAGAAGCGGTGAAGGTAAACTAACTCATAGAACAGACGTTATGAACCACACAAGGGTTAAAAGAAACCATTTTACCTGTTGAGAGAGAAAACCTCCCAGCTCGAAACGAGGTCGGAAGGACTGCGCTTGTACTGAATGCAGAAAGTAAGACCTGAGAGAATCTCAAAACTTAGGAATGGAACCATTTTCGGTAAATTCGGACGGGGTTCAAGGGCAAAAAGGGAATCGGATACTCACATTTCTGCAAAACCTCTTGTTCGTCGTCGAGAGTGAAGCCGCTCTTCTCGAACTCTGCTTTGATTTCCTCTTCCATGGCGATCTAGGGTTTTGCTGTGGAATGGGGAAGAGCAAAAGAAGCAAAATGGCGGGAAAGTCGAGCTTGGGGAGGATATAATGACGGTAAATAACATCTACCATACCCGTAGTTTGAAATATTGCAAAATAGACTCCGGAGCAATCAGAAATTACACTAACCCTCACTATCCGTTGAAGTCCAAAGACAAACGGCTCATTTGTTAGCGGGATTTGCATATGAGGGGAGAAGAGAGATATAATAAGAGAGGGATATAGAGGTGGATATGATTGGAGAGGTATTATTTTAAAATGGGAGATTAAAATAACTTTGTTTGTTTTGATATTATAGAAGAGGGTAGGAGGGGTTGGATAATGTAAAATACCCTTTTTGTTCCAAATAAAAAAACAAAAAGCGAGAAAAGTGGTGAGCCACACCAACTGTTGCATCTCTCTCTCTCTCTCTCCTGTTGTCACTGTCGTGGTGGGTCACAACAAAGGGGCAGAGTGGAAATGAAGTCGGATATGCTTTAGACAGAGGAGGGTGCCTTTTTATCCTCCCACAAGGTGATATACATATCCATGGATTTTATATCGGGTGGCAAAAAAAATAACAAACACCGAATATATATATCCGGCTCAAGCTTATATCCCCCCTCTTATATACCGGCAACAAACAAGAGGAAAAAGGATAATTGTGAGATGGGCACGACTGAATCTCGTTTGAGTTGGGGTGTCACGTGACAATGCCCAGGACCACATGACTCATTGAACTGCTAGTTCCTTTGGATGTTGGAGTCGATGAGTTAAGGATTCTTTTTAACAAGTTTGGGGTTGTAAGGGATGTGTTCATTCCTTTGAAGAGGAGCAAGGGTTCTGGCAACAAATTTGGTTTTGTGAGATTTGATTGTCATTTTTCGGCTGAAGTGGCTATCCTTAAAGCTAATGGCATGTGGTTTAAGGATAAGAAACTATTTGTTAAGTTTGCAAGTTTTGAGAAAAAGAATATCATTGAGGATAGGAGGCTTTTTAAATCAAGGATCCATGGATTTGATTCAGGGGTTGGTCTTTTAAATAGCTATCATAACAGGGTGGATTTTTGCAAGACAGCAGATAAGGGGGTTCCAATTCAGAGGAACAATCTAGGGGTTGGTTCCCTATGCGGAGGCTCTCACGGGACATAAGGAGGAGCGGAAAGATAAGGAGTGTTTTGATGCGACTATTAACGTTCTTTCAACCGATGATGATTGGCTGCTTAGAAGCGCTGTTGCTAAGCTTCACAAAATGTTGGCAGTTGAAATTCTTGCTAAGGGAGTGCAGTCAAGAATTGGATCTTTCGTGGAGGCAAGAAGAATGGGAGGAAGATCAATTCTTTTAACTTTTATTGACTCTCAAACCAGAGATGAATGCATCAAAGAGAAATGGTGGGAGAGATGGTTTAGTGAATTAAAACCATGGGAGGGTGAAGCGGCAAGTCTCGAAAGATTCTCATGGATTAGCTGTATGGGTGTTCCTTTAAATGCTTGGAACCAAAACACTTCTAAGAAAATCGGGGAAAATTGGGGCCACTTCATCAGAGTTGATGATGACACTCTGCATAGATCTTCTTTTGCTTCGGGGAGAGTTTTGATTGTGACTGATAATTGTGGTGCGATTAATGAGTGGATCTCGTTGGAAGTTAATGGTTCTAGCTACAAGATCAAAGTTTGGGAAGAAAAGATGGATGAGAGTTCCCTTGATATAGTTCGGATTTCGTGGATTTAGATTCAATTATTGAGGAATCTAAACAAGAAGGAGCTGAGTATCAAAACCAGATTACTCCTAACATTTCAGCTCTTGGTGAAGATGATGATCACGTGGAAAATAGCAAGGCAAAGGATGATGCTAAGCGGGACTCGGTGGATGATGATTCGATTGAGGATTCGATTGCGAAGAAGTGGCATATTTCGAGAAGGTGGCGAAACTCTATGGGACAAAGTGGAAGTGGAGGATGTGGCTAAGTCCGTGGAGGAGGTGGCGATTCGATTGAGAATGTGGCGATTTCATTTGAGAATGTGGCGTTTCATTTGAGGATGATGATGACTGCACAACCTTAGATCTTGTTTTCGCCGATCCTCTTATTAATTATGTGGAGCTCAAACGTCATAAGAAGAAAAACCGCACCAAACAAGGAGTTCGAAGGAAATCTATCCCCACATGGAGATTTAATCCTCAAAGCTCCTCTTTTTCGAGGACGTTAAAGATGGGATCGAAGAAAGTAAGCGATTTGATCAATCTTTGGGGACGGCCAACACTCCGATTTCGGGTCCTTGCATGTGACTCAAGAGGAAGTCAATAGCTTCATGGAGAAAAGGTTGGAGGAAGATTTTATTGCATTAAAAACCATCGGGAATATTCTCGATATTAACCTCCTTCCCGGGGATGAAGCAATCTTAAAGGAATTGATTGAAGCTGATATCAAAAGAACTTTTGCTAATGGCTGACTTTTGGAAGGTTTTTCTTTTGTTTCTTCATTGAGGTTTTGGAGTTTTTTTTAGCTTTTGGTGGTGGCGGCATCGGTTTTTTCCGGGGTCCTTGTTTGTTTGGGATGTTGCTGCTTAGGGTTTTTCTGTAGGCGCCTTAGGGCCGTTTTTGGGGGTGGCTTTTCAGGGGTTTGTGGCGGTTTTTGGTTTTGGCGCCTTTTGGTGTTTTCTTCTTTCCCCTTCTTTTTTTCTTTCATTCAACCTCGGTTGGATGTCTCCTCCCCCTTTTCTCGATGTACCCTTATCGAGTTTCTTTTATATATTTTCTTTTTCCGATCAAAAAAAAAAACTGCTAGTTCCTATATATTCTTGCATCTACTAGGAAAAACTAACAGTTTTTTCACTACAACACATTCCAAGACCCACCAATTTTGCTTCAAGTCGATGGAACGACGTTTGACTTGCCATAATAATTTAACTCTATTAACGTATAAACATTTTATCACTGGCAAAAAAAAAAGAAAAAGGAAGAAGTGAAACCTCTAGCCATCAAGTATTTGGGAATATGTTAGTTTATTTGGTTTAACCTAGTTATAATTAACAATCAACGGTGCCGACCAAAATAGATTATTTTAATTATAACCGCAAGTAGTTTGCTTAGTGGTCAAAAGCTTGAGATGTTCAGGTTTGCTCCCTTCTAAGATAATATTTACCCCCAAAA
The DNA here is from genome assembly GCA_016920895.1 of Vaccinium myrtillus. NCBI lineage: Eukaryota > Viridiplantae > Streptophyta > Magnoliopsida > Ericales > Ericaceae > Vaccinium > Vaccinium myrtillus. Next base: position 16,117,184 of record CM029272.1, on the reverse strand, counting down.
AGGTGCCATAATTTCCTTTGGTTTCATTCCTCCATAGGTATTTGCTCCGGCTTTAATTGGCATCCCCGCTAGTGAACAGTTCTATCAAAAAGACAATTAAAAAAAAGAGATTGTCGTGATTACGTTTTTTGCGGTAAATATTATCTTAATTACTTACTTTGTGGGAGAGGGCAATATGTGAATTGTGATTAAGGCCGTTTGTTTAAAGGTAAAATGTTTTCCTGTAAAATATTTTCATGTTCTCCGGTTTTTGTTTGTACAAATCAAAGGTAAAATGTTTTTCTAGGGTAAAATCTTTTTGGTCTATTGGGGTAAAATGATTTACGCTGGAAAGTCTGGTAAGTCATTTTCCAGTGGACCAGTGCTCACTCCGCAATTTTAGTTCTACATATGAATTACCCAATGGCCCGATCTGGTTCTTCTCTAACCCTTTTTCTCTCCTCTCCAAACATAATATAGTATGAATTTCAAACCTGAAACTTAAGAGAGAGCTAATCCTTAAATCCTAGTGTTGACACCAGGGTCTTCCAATTGGGTTTAATGTAAAGTAAATTGATACCAAAAATCAATTGAAAATTAGGAGCTAGAATATATACACACACATATATGATGATAATTATAATACTCCATAGAACTAAACGAAGCTCACAATAAATGTGTTGTCTCCACATGATTTGATTTCTCGTAAGAGGTTTTGAACTTGAAAATTAGAAAGGAGCAAATCCTAAAATCCTATCGTTGACGCCGGGCAAATTCATTGGAGATAATCTAAAGTAAATTCATACTACAAATCAAATGAAGAGATGAGAATTATAAAAACACAAACCTCTCATCAATCTTATAAGATTAATAATTACGCAACAACTAAACTAAACGAAGCTCACAATAAATATGCGTTGTCTATAAGATTTGATTGCATGTAAGTGGTTTCAAACCTTAAACTTAATCAGGAGCAAATCCCTAAATCTTAGTGTTGACACTAGGAAAGTCCATTGGGGTTAATCTAAAGTAAATTCATAGCACAAATCACATGAAGATAAGCATACGTCTGTGTGTGTGTTGGAAATTATAATTGTAAATAGTTGGATTTTTTTGTTCAATATGGACAAGGTAAATTCCACAAGGTGATGATGTTTGAAGATAGTCTTATTCCACCGTGCCTGGCACGGTGTCTCCTACTAGTTTCAAATTTTTGTCTATTTATATCTCACGGGAATTTTGAAAATATATTGAAAAATGTACGTTACTGATCTCTCGTTGAATACGCGCGTGCACATATTTTACTTCAGGAAGTACTCCATACAAAAATTTCTTCTGTAAAGACAAGTACAAGAGAGTATTTTATTTCACAAATATGACCGTTCTCAGAAAAATAGTCTCAATTTTGTTTTAGATCGTAAGAAATAGATTTATGTTACATTATACCGAGACATGTATAAACAATGCCCCTGTTTACGTAACAGTTGTTCACTTTGGAAGACATCCCTCCATTTACCTAACATTTTCAAGAGTTAGAATTAATCTCCTCTCACCCTCACTCTTGTTTAGATAAGTTAGGTGCGATTTTCATGCATTTAAAAAAAAAAAAAGAGTTTAAAAAGGAGGCAAAAATCAAGACAAATCGAGCTTTAAGTCCCAATCAATTAGAGTTTGCTATTGCCAAAATTGTGAAACCAAACTGGAGTATATATTTTTGGCATTAATACCTACCTTGTGGAGAGTTGGGTATTACAAATTTCATAGTACATTTTTCAAGCTGAAATTCTATTAAGTGCCGGTCTTTTTGTCTTTGTTTTTCGGTAAATAAGACATTTGATTTAAAAAACCTCTAGTCTGCTTATTAAGTGCTTCCATGTATCGTGTTTGAAAAAAATGGTAATAATTTTTTGATTTGAAATATAGCACGACTTTTCGTAGTAAACACTTATTTTGAAATAGATGATGTAATACATTAAAACGGACTACCAGTTTACTACAGAGCAGAGAGATCTTCTCATTTCTTTGCATACATGCATGAGAGAGAGAGAAAAAATAATGGAGATTGAAGTAGAAGCCATGAGCAGAACCACCATCAAGCCCTCTTCTCCAACACCACCACACCTCCGCCGCTATCGCCTCTCATATCTCGACCAAATCGCTCCCTTATGCTTCATCCCTCTAATATTTTTCTACTCCAAATCCACCACCTCCGCAGATGATCCCATTGATCTAAACATGATTTCTACTCACATAAAGAAATCCCTCTCCGAAACCCTAACCCGATTCTACCCCCTCGCCGGCCGCCTCGTAAATAGCCTCTACGTCGATTGCTCGAACGCCGGCGTTCCCTATACCGAGACCCGGGCCCGCTGCCTTGTTTCGGAATTGATTGCTGATCCGATTCCCAGTGAATTGATTAAGCTCCTCCCATGTGGACTTGTTTGTACCATAATTTTTAATTTTGCACACGTGGCAATAATTTTGGCCAAAAAGATTTTTAATTTGAATTCGGATTTATCCCTAAGCCGAATTCCCTACAATTTAGGAGAAATGCATCTTTTTGAAAGTGATAAGGTGATTACCTAAATTGTAGGAAGCAAAGTTTATCACATGATTTTTTCCAAGAGGCCAAAATTAACATGTGATAATTAGATAAAATCACAAACGGTTAATTTTGGCCATATGGGACATTTATAAGCACAATATCTCCTAGGAGATCCATCTAAGTTGCTAGGAGATATCATGGAAATCTTCTGCCAAATCTGATGATATCTTTCGGAACGGACATCTTACGCCGTCGATGGTATCTTCTCGGAACGGACATCTTCTCGCCCGTCGATGGTATCTTCGAACGGACATCTTACGCCATGTCAGCACTATATCTTCTGGTACGAATATCTTCTGACATGTGGCAACATGTGAAAGCATCAGACATTCTTTCAAATGCATGAAGCTTAAATCAAGGAAGGTGGGTAGTTATTGCCACATGGCCAAGGAATTAGTTACCACTTTTTATGGGAAGTGGTTAGTAAACTGATTCCTAGATTTCAGGAGATACGGCTGAGGCTATGGTAAGTTGTCCCACATTTTGCACATGTTGTGGTAGTTATAGAAGTAGTGGGACACTTGGCGGCCTAGGAGTTAATTTCAGGAGCTAATAAAAAGGGATGACCAAGTCAAAAGGACACTTGGCAGCTCTAGAGAAGATTTCTGAAGAAAGTGGGCAGAAGATGTGCTTAGTGGGTCCGAAAATCTTCTGAACCATTCATAGGCAAATGATGCCTATAAATACAAGTCATTATGCAACATTGCAATAGGTCCAAGCACCAACAAAGCTCACAGCAGCAAATTAATTTAGTTTATCTCCTAACTCTCAGTTAGTCGATCGATCTTTCCTATGTCTATCTTCTACCTCTATCCCCTCTCTCTTCTTCTTCTTCTTCTTCTTCTTCTTCTTCTTCTTCTTCTTCTTCTTCTTCTTCTTCTTCTTCTTCTTCTTCTATGTAATAGTTAGTCTTTCTTCTTTGATTGTGGAAGTCCTTGCTCAAAGGCCCACGAACCGTTGTAAACTTTAGTTCCCCTTTTATTTCAAGTGGTGCAATTGCTTGAAAGAAGTTAGTAAGGTTTCAGGCGCATTTACACATTCTCTCGGAGGTTCACATCTCCTGGCACGCCCTCGCATCTTCTACACCACCAGGTGTTGACCACCCCAGCTTCTCCTGTCCCTTGGAGGAATTTGGTGGCAACAGGACTTCGAGACATACCCTTGGCAATCCAAGTCAACTTTTTCGACTGCGGTGGCGTGGCGGTTTCTCTAGCTGTTTCTCACGAGGTTGTTGATTTCTCGTCGTTAAGCACATTCGTCAACAGCTGGGCTGCTGCCGGCCGTGGGGATTGCGATGTCCTTTGGCCGCGGCTTGACGCTGTGAGCCTCTTCCCTCCGACTGACACTTCTGGGTATACGCGGGCCACTGCTGAAACAATCAAGGACCGAGTTGTGACAAAGAGGTTTATGTCTTTTCACTAATCCTACAATTGACTAAAAGCTAAAAGAAAAATGCAAAAAAACTAAAATATGGTACTCAAATAACTCATCGTAAAAGTGTGTTTCTTCGAAAACTTCAGTTCCAAAAGTTACTAAGAGCGTCTCCATTTGCTCATGGCATTTTAGCGTTAGTTTATCGCACCATGTCACATAGCATAAATACCATACCATATGCTTTATTCACTCCATCAGCCCATTTATAACCTTTGTTATTCATCAACTAATTTTTCCCATTTTTTTGTGGACTTCAACCAACACTACAAAAGCCGGATTCGGGGTGCCCACTACAGAGCAATCTTGACCGTTCAAATGTGTTTTGGACGATTTGAAAATTGAATAAAAGTCTTTCATAGTCTTCTTCTCTTCCCTGAAAGAGTTTTACTTAAAAGCCGGACCATTCAAAACAGAATAAACGGTTGTGATTGCTCACTAGAGGGGTGTGGTCTCACTACAGGCCCCTGAGTTCACAAAAGCCACCTTATGGTGTCTAAAAGAGTATTTTTTCATTCTCTTCCTAACAACCACCTAACACACAATATTGATGATGTCATTGGTGTCTTCTACTATTTTTTGTTGATAAGCAAAAAGTTTATTAGTGAAATCTTGACAAATGGTACATCAAGATGGGGGAGAGGGGAGGGAACTCCAACCAAGGGTTAGAAAAATTAAAACACGAGCAAGCCCCAAAACATATAAAGGGCCAAGCCCACAACACTTAAAGGTCTAAGCCTAAACAAACCAAACTAAGGCCTCCTTTGGGTAAAAAAACCATTGTGGTTTATTTTTCGTCTTTATTCACAAAACTTTAAGTTTGACTAATAATTTTATACTTTTTAGATTTCTCTCGTAGAGAGGAGCCAAGAAACCACAACAAATCGACCGAAAACTAACAAATGCAAAAAAAAATTGAATAAGGACAAAACCAAAAAAACCAAAAAACCACCAAAAAACCAGTTTTTTCAATTCACCCAAAGGAGATGTAACAATGAAGCCCAAAACCAAAGTGGCCGAAACCCAAATGAAACCTTAGCCATCAATTCTGACGCCCTCCACTCTACAAACGACGACCATCACAAGCCACCACTAGACCACTATCATCAACGTTAGCCACCCTCGCCGTTAGGCATAGAAATGAAGACTGGTGGTGAACCAAAGCCGCCAAACGGAGAAAAGGAGGAGACCTAGAGGCACAAGCAGCAACCAAAGCCGTTAAGCTCGAAACCGGTTTCACCCAACAATGAAACCGGCAGAAAGCCAGAGGTGTCACACGAAGCCCCAAAGCGGATCGACGAAGGCAAAGGGAGGAGAAGAAAAGAAATGACCAGGACTCCGTAAAACCGTTGTCGTACCACCGTCCATGATAGCCCACGCCATCGTGTTTTCAGCGAGCGGCCAAACTCCAAAAGCGACCGCCGAGAAGCTGCCAGTTCGGTCCTCACACACTACAACAAAAACTACCTATGGCGACGAAATGTGGCGAGGAAATTCAAATTTTCTCACCAAATGGGTCTTTATAGCGAGGAAATTGATTTCGTTGGCAAAGGGTACTCTATGTTGATGAAATTATATTTCCTCGCCAAAAAGCAAATATTTCCTTGCCAAAGGGCACCCATTTGGCGACGGAATTAACTTTCCTAGCCAAAAAGCTAAGATTGGTGACGAAATTACCTTTCCTCGTCAAAGGGCACCCATTTGGCGACGTAATTATCTTTCCTCGTCAAAAAGCTAAGATTGGCGAGGAAATAAATATTTCCTCGCTAAAGGGCACCCATTTGGTGACGAAATTAACTTTCCTCGCCAAAAAGCTACGATTGGCGACAAAATTAAATTTCGTCGCCAAAGGGCACCCATTTGGCGATGAAATTATATTTCCTCACCAAAAAGCAAAGATTTGGTGAGGAAATATTCATTTCCTCGCTAAAGGGCACCCATTTGGTCACGAAATTAACTTTCCTCGCCAAAAAGCTAAGATTGGATACGAAATTATCTTTCCTTCCCGTGGTTTTTACCCGTATTGGGGTTTTCCACATATATCTAGTGTTCATATGTTTAATTACTTTCTGTTTGTGATTGGTTTATATATTGATTGATGTTTTTTATTAAGATAAAAATTCTAGCAAATTATTAAACCTAAGCGATCTAGGATTTTGCATACAAGAAAAAGTAGTACTCTCCTTTGAATTAGGAAAAAATATAAAAGGTATAAAGACTTATAAAAGGGTATAGAAAAATACTGTATTAAATCGTCAGAAATGTTAAAGTATAAAAAATATTAAATTAGAAATATATAAAGACTTATAAAAGGGTATAGAAAAATATTAAATTATAATTAGTGATTAGCTTTGATCTGTGTACATGATCTTGTGAAAGACAATTCAAAATTGGGTATCATTTATTTTACGAAAATATAAACAGTAAAGTGATACATAGGAAGGCAATCATCAAACTGAAGTCAATGTTGCATGCTTCCCATTTGACGGGGTGTGATCCATTGTTAGCATATCTTCCCATGTTCGGGCTTAAAACTTAACCCAAAAAGTTTGCTAGTGATCATTGTTATAAGAATCGAGTCTAATTTTGTAAGAAGAATCGTCGACGGGTAATTGAATGACAGTAGAATCGTCGTACTCTGATCGGACGCTGGGAGAGAAGGACAGGGTAAAAATGATTGCGAAGATGATGAGAGACAAAGAAAATCGCGAATAGGTGGGGATGATCGGCGGGTGAGTTTTCTTGAAGTTGAAAGAAGAGAAAGCTCACCGTTTGTTCTACTATCAAAATAGTATCACGATTTCTCGATATACAAAAACCCATAAAAACTTCAGTAAGCTTACCCTAATAGTTGCTCTCTCTCTCTCTAAAATTTCTTTCTCCCGCCTCTCTCTAAAAAGCTTCGTCTAGGGTTTCATTTGGGGGGGCGCCGCCGCCGCCTCCCCCCCCCGACTCCCTCTCTCTCTCTCTCTCTCTCCCTCCCTCCCCTACCTTTTCCTTCACCTTTCTTCCATGTTCATCGCCTATCCCACCCTTCTTTTACAGAAAACGATCGGCTTGATGTTTGTTGATGGTGGCGATGGTTGGGTTGCGGCGGCGATTTGCGGTGAAGATGCTGGTGGTTCGTGCAGGGGTGGATGGATCTCCAATGGTTGATGCATAGGTTGCTCAAGTGCCCGGATGGATCTTGGCAACTATTGTGTGTTATCCGGTCGCGGAGATCTCATTTCTGTTCGTGATTGCTGTGTTTTTTTGTTTTTGTCCAGCTGCTTTCGGTGGTGGTTTGCCCGTGCCCCGGTTTCTCCGTTCCTCCTGTCGTTTCGTAGGCCGTGGCTCCCCGCCGGCTGCTACATCTGGGAGTGGCTGGCGTTGCTTAACGGCGAGGTGTTGCTCCGGTGGTTTGTGCGGCGGCGGTGGGGTACGGTGTCTCTTGGGTTAGGGTTTGGATTGGGTGGGCCGGCCTTTGGTTGGGCTGGAATTTTGGTGTGGGCTTTATTGTTTTATTTGGGTTGCAGATTTGGGTTTTTTTTTTGCTTATATTGTTTGTATCTACTTAGACCCTAGGGTGAGCTGGGCTTCGGCCTTTGTGGTGTTCTATCCAACTATTGGTTGGATTCCCCTTCCCTTTCCCCCGTTTTAATAAATTTTATTGCCGATAAAAAAAACTCCATCCAAATCACCAATCCATCAAAAAATAATAAGGTTCATAAATATATTTAAATGGAAATCAATAAAGTCAATTTCACATTCAATTCTAAATGGTTTTTAACAAACCAAACATATGTTCTAAAACTATTTTATCCAACAATCACCCACATGAATAAAATTTCCTAGATAAACGATGCACAAAAGAATGAAGAAGAACAAAGTGAATACAAGTGAACATTTTCTGCAAATTGAGGCTCCCTAGAAAATAACTTTTGGCCTTGAACCGTCCTTTCGAAAAACTCTCACATTTACAATATATGTAATCCGTCATATTCAAATGGTATCATAGGCAGTTTGACCATATACAATTGAGGCTCCCTAGACACATACAAATAACATGGGAGCCTCGTGCATTAGGTAATTGACCTTTTGTTTTAATATACAGAATAAGAAATTGAAGTAAATATTTAATTGTTGGAATTTGGGCCGGGTCCGAGAGCAAATCGGGTCGCCCATGTGGGCATGACTCAGTGATCCATTTATTATAGAGTTGTGGACGGTCGAACCTCCCACGCCGGTTGGAATTTGATTTGAAACATAGAGTCGCCACCCGGGTTTTCAGAAAATGGTTTGGGACCCGAGAAACCAATTCGAAAGTGATTGAGAAAACGGTTTATAAAACCAATTGAAAACCAGAGATTCGTTTTGGATTCGGGAGCCAGGTTACGAACGAGGAAGGGTTTTAATGCACCCCGTTCGCCCGATTAAAAATCGGTCTTTACTAAACATTTGTGGGATTTTTAGAAAATATTTTAATGCCGAATTTTAACAGATAAACATTTTAAAATTAAGCAAAACAGACGATAATAATGAAAAGCAAGTAACTAACATGTAATTTACAGCGAAAATCCAGAATTTAAACTGTTCATGCAAGGCACTGTTCAGAATCTTGGATTTTTACAAGAAAAGTGTGCCGTGCAGCACATTAGGCGTACCGTGCGGTACAGAGAGTGTGCCGTGCGACACTGTTCATCAACTTAACGGTCAGATTTTTAAAAGAGCGCCGTACGGCACTCCAGGTGTACCGTGCGGCACAGAGGGAGTACCGTGCGGCACTGTTGGCTGCACAATAGCTTAAAATTCTGGTTTTTCGACATAGTTAAATATAAGTGCATACAAGGCATGGAATGTGATTAAAAAGGAACTACTTCAAAGGGGAAAACAGTATGCTTGAATAAGAGATGTTCCTCCTCGTTGAATCGCTCCGTCCGAGGCGATATTTTCACCATACGACGCGACCGGGAGGTATATAAACTAAATGGTTTTTACTGTATCATGGGCATACCGAACGTGGAGATGACATTGATCATCATCCCACATCCGGCATCCCTCCCCTCAGGGGCACCAAGCTACGAAATTGGCGAAACGGGATTATACCTCGGTTTTGGACCTCTCGGATTGGACTTGTTTCTTGAACTTCTGAATATGACTTGGACTCTTCTGAACTTCTGACTTCGCTCTGGTGTAGTGGCAAGGAGGATTGAAGGCTTGGATTTGAGCGAGCTTGGAGTGACTATGTCACGGTTTTGGAACCGAAAAACAGGGGGTTGGGTTTATTCGGTTGGAATTTGCTTTGAGGAAGGTTGAGTTGATTCTCTGGAGGTTAGAGGTTGTAATTAGGATGATTGACAATAGAGAGGGTGTTCAAGAATGGGATTTCATGGTTTCTTTCACAGAAATTTTCTTCTCTTCTTCTCCTCTTTCGTTGAGATCGATCGGTATAAATAGGCAATGAGAACCGATTGAATCCCAAGCAAACTTGATGCTCACTCATGGTGATGATGGCTAGGAGGTAGGTTCTTCTGTTCGCACGCAACCATCAAAGCAGAGGGAACGGTTGTCAACAATTTGAGCTGCTGGGAACTTCTGCAAAAACTGTGTGATAAGTGACAGTGCCGTACGGCACACAAACTGTGCCGTGCGGCACACCTGACCGCCAAAATTCAAAAAGTTGCTTGGGCTGTGCCGTGCGTGAGGGATGAGTGCCGTACGGTACTGTTGACTGAGTTGACTTTGGAGATTTTCAATCCGAGAGATTTTTCGGGTATTTCCTTTCATCATCGGGGATTACAATGTATACGAGAGTCTCATTTTGGGGTGTCTACAGTTGCCCCTCTTTGACGAGACTTGTGAATCATTGTGTGATGAAAGTCACGTCAAAGACAGAAGACACCCCTCGATGGGGACGTCCTCGTTTGAAAACAAATAAGTAAATAATGATGCATGCGGTCGTGCTCGAAAGAGTTGCCTACGTACCCCATTGTAGGGATCAGACCAGCGTAGTTCATTAGGGCTTGATGCAGAAAAATCATGCCAATACAAGAGTTGATAGAAAACATACCTTGATTGGTATTTTTGCGGGGATCGTCACTCTGCTTTTCAACGAGGGAAAAACGAATGATGTGCTGTGAAAGCAATCGGCGAGATAGAGTCCAGTTGGTGCTGATATAAATCGTTGTTAGTGCCGTTGAGGACTTACGAAACCATGAAAATCGTTGTTACTGCCGTAGAGGGCTTACGAAACTTTGAAAATCGTTGTTACTGCCGTAGAGGACTTACGAAACCTTGAAAATCGTCGTTACTGCCGTAGAGGACTTACGAAACCTTGAAAATCGTCGTTACTGCCGTAGAGGACTTACGAAACCTTGAAAATCGTCGTTACTGCCGTAGAGGACTTACGAAACCTGTTCGATGCTGAGATAATTGTTGTTAATGCCGGAGAGGACTTATAGAACCAGTCGGTGCTGATAAAAATTGCTGTTAATGCCGTTGAGGACTTACGAAACCAGAAAAACGTTGTCAATGCCATAGAGGACTTACGAAACCATGAAAGACGTCTTTGATGCCGTAGAGGACTTACGAAACCATTGGTGTTGAGATAACCATCGTGATAGAACCATCGAGCGGGGTTCTTCGAGTGCATAAGGCTAATTGATGATTGATGACAATCTTCTTTTTAAAGGTTTTGTAGTGGTGTCCAAAGTATCTCTTTGGAAAATTGATTTCTCTATTAAAACTGTACCATGCAACATCAAACATGTACCGTGTGGTTGGGTGCGAGCATCGTGCGACAGATTCTGAAGAGGGTGTACCGTGCGGAATACAGGGTGTGCCGTGCGGTAGAGTGGGCGTGCCGCACGGTACAAGCGATTTTTATAACCGCCCGAAATGTTTTGTTTTCCCCACTTTTGAACATACTCAAACTTCTTCAGTCGGTTCATTCTGAGAGAGAGCGGGAGTCTGAAAACCTACATTCCCTTATTTCTTCTTTCTTCTTTCTTCCTTCAAATCCTCTCCTACCTTTTGGTTCAAAAATCTTCCAAAAATCCACACTCTTACCTCCAAAACGAACCGGTTATGGCTGATTCCGGCGGGGGAGGGAGCGGTTCCGCCGTGTCCGTTACTGAATCGTCATCATCGGTGCATAGAGAGGGTAGCACAACGGCCGGCGGGTCTGGGAGTGACTCGTCCGTGAGTCTCTCGGCCGATGTCGGCCCATTCGCTGCAGACCCGGTTCACGAATCACGTCATACGACACCGATTGGGGCTGAGGTCACATCCTCCGTGCCGGAATCAACACCGACGGGGCTCGGTGAGGTTCACACAGATGTTACACCTACTTCGGCAGGGATTCGGGATATCACAGGTACCCGCAGTGCCACGGTGATGGGCGGTGGTGACGCTGATAAAGACTTGAGCACCGTACGGCACACTGAGAGTGTCATGCCTGATGTTGGGAGTGCTGCGGGTACGAATTCGGGTACCGTACGACATTTAGAGAGTGCCGTGCCTATTGATCAGAGTACTGCGGCGAGTTTTTCTGCTGTTCATGAGGATCCAGATGCTATGGAGATTGATCCTTCAGGTACGGGTGCTTCTCCTTCTGATATTGCGATGAGTCTCAGCGGGATTGATGTTGTTGTAGAGAGAGCCCGTGCACAGGAGAGTGGGTCTCAGACTGAGGGTATTCCAAGTGACCTTCTAGAGGCTACACTTGTTACTGAGGTTCCTGTAGGTGGTGAGAGTGTTGTGACTGATATACCGGTGATTCGGGGAGATAGAGATGTACTCGTAGGGGACGTTGCAGGAGAGGGTAGTACTGATAGTGAGGAGACTCCTTTGGTGAGACGGATTGCTCCTGGTCCGGCTATTGCCATTGGTACTGCCAGAGTGCCAGAGGAGAGTGCTGAGAGAGAGACAGAGGTTTCAGAGCTTCCGTTGTTCACACCTGCAGTTGGTTCTTCTCGTAGACCAGGCTTGACTTTAGCTGATACCCTGGAAGGGGCGAGAGATGAGGATATAGCGGCGACTTTACAGGAGTTTCCTCGGTTTGAGAATGTCTTGGTTCAGGAGGGCATGGCATCCGTTGTCAGGGATGTTGAGCAGGAGGAGAGGGAGAGAGAGGCTGAGATAGCCACTGAGGAGGTGCGTGTGACCATTGTTCGGGAGGTCGAGTTGGCGTTGGATCACAAGGTTCCTTTTACGCCTGCCACTTACGTGCCACGGGTGCACTTCTTCGTTCCTCAGGGATGTGACACGTATACTCCTTTGCTGCCTGTGTACTTGGACACGAGTGTGATTCGCGACCGCTCGACCCATATTGCTTACAGAAATCCCTTGGTATGGAACTTGTTTATTCCTGGCTGCTTGTATCTGTTTGTTGCTGATTTCTTTTGACAATGACTGATATACCTTGTGTTGTGCTTTTGTTTGACAGACTCAGAGATCCATGGGTGGTTATGGAGGTTCTGCGAGTTCTCTGGCATATTACCGTGCGTTGCCATCGAGTGTGAGGGCTTTGGTTGATGCCTCGGGGTTTACCATTTTCATTCGACTCTTGACGATGACCAGGACAGATCGCAAGTTGATACGAGCCCTGGTGGAGAGATGGTGGGACACCACCAATACTTTTCACTTCAGATTCGGGGAGATGACTATCACTCCCCTTGACTTTGCTGCGATCACTGGTCTGAGAGTTGGAGGTGAGCCCATCCCGTTTGATTCGGAGCTATACTTGGACACTGCTGCCGTAGAACACTACTTGGGGAGGAGGCCCGGAGGCATTGAGCCGGGGGTGAGATATACTGTTTTGGTGGATTTCTGGGACCACGAGCCTGAGTCAGAGGAGGAGGCTAGACAGATGGCGAGGGCTTACTTGTTATACCTCTTCGGTGCTTCCCTGTTTCCGAACAGGCAGGGGATGGTGCACTTAGGTTGGCTACCGGCTTTGGAGAGCTTGGAGACTGCATGGAGGTTTGACTGGGGTGGTGCTGGCTTGTGCACCGTGTACTGCTTCTTGGGTTGCGTTTGTCGTGGAGTGGGCACGAGCCTTGGTGGTTACTGGAGAGTACTGGAGGTAATGTCCTGTTAGCATTTTTCCTTTGTGTAGAACCATGATCATGCCTTAGCCATGTTTCTTGACTTGATTGCTTTCTGAACATGCAGGTGTGGGCTTATGAGGTGCTGGGAGTATTCGCCCCAGCCAATTCTCATAGCAATGAGGATGTGCTTCCACGTGCTGAGAAGTGGGGATTGGAGCATACGGGGGCGGGTGATCACAAGGGAGATTTGAGGAGCTTTAGACTTTTTCTGGATTCTACCACGGGGGATAGAGTAAGTCTTTCTGTGGTTCACTTTTCATGTTCTTTTGCCCTTTTCATTTTTCTGGAAACTGATAAACCTTTTCCTTGCAGGTGAGGTGGAATGTCTGGCATAGGTCACGTAAGGATTACCTGGCTAGGAGCAGGGAGTGGACACGGAGTCGAGTGCTGTTGGAGTGTCCATACGGCTGGCGATGGTACCTGGGCGATAGAGTTTCCCGTCAGTCCCTCGGGATTGACCACTTTAGGGTGCCTTCGCCTCTGCCTCCACTTGTTCAGAGGACTGAGGAGTATACTCGAGCTGAGATAGAGAGATATACAGTGCCGACAGAGGTGGTCTTCAGTCCTTCGATAGACTACGAGGGCTACTTGAGTACTCACTTGGCATATGACTTGGACATGGAGAACCGTTTGAGAGCTGGCCCTGCTTTACCTGAGTTGAGGAGAGAGATTGAGGTAGTGACTGCTGATGGAGCGCTCGGAGTGGTGACGGTGCCTCTCATTACTCCCACAGTTACCTTTGCCACGGCAGAGGTGACTTTTGATTGCTGTACTTGCTTTGATTGTCTTCTTGTATTAATATCCCTATGCATTACTTGATGTGTCATTGTATTTGATTCTGCTTTGAATGGGCGCGGCGTCGTCAGGGGTGCAAGACTTGCGAGGCCATGGTCCGTCGGTTTGTGATGGGTATGGCTCCGAGGTGCGCCGCGAGCCGAGCGGGGAGTTGTACTTGGTCGTGGGGGGAGAGCCACTAGAGAGAGGACACCGGCTCGAGGTTCGAGAGAGGTGGCAGAGGCACGAGGCCGAGGTGCCGGAGAGACTAGCGAGAGGTAGAGAAATCAGCCGTGGTACATGCGGGAGGAGAGAGAGTACCGGTAGTGAGAAAGGAGCTAGCCGAGGGGCTACCCTAGTCTTTGGAGAGCCGCCGAGGTATACATCAGACTTGCTTTTCCTTTCTGTTGATTATGCATGCTTTCCATTGTACTTGACAGATTTTGTTGTTTGTGCAGGGGGCGTCAGGTTCCCGGAGTGCTAGGCGTTCTACGCCTCGAGCTACTTCAGTGACTCCACCTTCAGGCCGAGTCCTTCGTTCTGCTGAGAGACAGAGAGAGTGTACCGCGAGAGGAGGAGTGCGGAGAGCGATAATCCGAGGGTGATCTGCTTTGTGCCGAAGCGTCCGCGTACCTGAGATAGTTGTTAGTAGTAGCATTTTATTAGTCGGGGCCTGCGTGCCTCGTTTTGATTTGGGCGCCTGTTTAGCTCTTCTGTATAGATGCCCCGCGAGCCATGGTAGTAGATTTAGCATTGGTCCTGTTTGCCCCTAGATATGATTATGCTCATGATGTGGATATTTTGATTTTGGTTTTATAAAAACTAGCACCTTTGGTTCGCTTTTTATTCACATTAGCAATGAATTTGAAAAATTAAAGTTAGCACATGAGTACTCGGTTAAAGCAATGAATTGGAAATGACAAACTTGTAT
>CM029272.1:16052515-16101375 GCA_016920895.1 Vaccinium myrtillus | reverse complement strand
TGATGTACGGATGTACGGATGTATATCATGTGATGATGACGTGTTGTTGTAAAGATGAATGTATATCATGCTAATAGATGTTTTAGCTGTGGTTATGCATGTATGTTGTGTGTGAAAGTTGGTATCTGCGAAGGGGCTGTGGATTGGGTTACACCGCGAGTACGTTGTGTCGGCTAGCTACCGGTGACACGAGCGGGGTGTGCTCCCACAGTGACCTAGGATACATAGGATGTGGCAGACGTGCCACTTGCATGTGATTGGTTATATACACGTTGATAGTTGTTGTATAATACTGCTGTGTTTTAGATGTTGATTTGGTTGTATCTTATTGAGCATTTCTATGTCTCACACACTCCTGGTTTTCCTTTATGGTTTTCCAGATAGCAGGGGCTGTAGATGGGGTCCACTACCAGTCAACGTTTGGGGTGTTCAATTGGTGTCGTGTGAATTTTGGACATGTTGTCATCTAAGTACTTTTAATGATTTGTAAACAGAGAGTATTTTGAGCACATGTATTGTTTAAGCTACTTTTGAGTAGACGGTTGTTGGTGTTTGAAACTGAGTTTAACGTTGATACTTTATTTATATGATGAAGTCTTCCGCTGTGTTATTATTCTGAGTTTTTGTAAGGTGGTGTTGGGTCTTGTGTTGGAATGCCACGTGGCCGCACCGACTCGGGCCCACCACGGGTGCCGTTTGCGGGGCGGGGCGTGACAGTACCGGGCGTATCCGAGCCCCCACGTTACCGAGGTCAATCGACTCGGCACACGCGGGGCCCAGTCCCTCATGCGCTCGGCACATCGCTCGGCGGAGAACCCGAGGGTCGTCTGTTGACCAAGCTGGGAGCGCCCCTCCCTTGGCACCAAACCGTTCGGCAAACATCGTTTAATTCCATATTCGTCCAGAACTGCGCACCCGCACCGTCCGCCGAGGGCACCGTTCGCTCGGCATCGTTGCGGCGGATTGATCTGCATTCAGTTTTGTAGATTCTAAGTTAGTGACCCTTTTAACGCTTCGTGAGGTGGAGGGGGGCCCCTGCTGATCCCTATGAACCCGGCCGCTACAGTACAATATATCACCCACACATACATATCCTCCTTCGATCTATCTTATTCGCTACACTATATGCCTTAGAACTAATTCGACTTGCAAACTGTACCTTAGAGAATGATCTAGAAGAATTGAAAGTATGATTGAACCCAATAACATGAAAAACAAGTATCCTTTTGAACTTCCAATTCTGCTGTTGCCCTTGTATGTACGTGTCAGAAAGGAGAGAGCTGGTTTTGCATATGGCCGATGGGAAAAAAAAAAAAAAAACATACAGCTTTGCCTCCTCTCTCTTTTTCCTAATTTTAGTTTTAATATGTAATTCTAATATATAAGGAGAGCAGGTGTCCTTTGCTTTCATCAGCACATTAGTTGTATAAAAAAATTTGGAACGCAAATACTCCCTCCGTTCCAAAATCATAGTCCCCTAGAAAAGAATGTGCAATTTTGGGATAAAAAAAAGAGTAGTTCCGCTAATATTTTTTGAACTTTTTCTCAGCTTGTTAAATAATTAATCGGGATCTTCAATTTGGTGCGAATAAAATCGATAAATCATGTGCATAAATACTTTAATTTTTTTTAATCAGAAAATTACATGTATTTTCATAGGAATTATCAAAATGAGACGGAGAGTGTATGTAAATTTGTTGCAATATTGGTTCTCTTGGTCAATAGTTAATTGAATATTTTTACTAACACCAAACTGAACCACTTATGTAATTGTCAGTTGTTCAAGTATCGAGTTTTAAAGGTTCGGGCATACAGGTAAAGATTAGATAGTACTCCCGGTTCCGATTTATCCCCATTAGTGTTATCTTCATACATTGCAAAATTAGCGTAATTATACATACAATTATCTAAAAAAAAAATAAACTTAAAAATAGTCGGGTACCGACCGTATGATCAGCGGCTAGTATTTGAGTTGAATTGAAATTGCAGTTGTAGGATAACGAATTTGCTCAAAACAATACCTACCGCCCAAAATTATAAGCAATTATAAGACTAGATTAAAGTTGTACATTGCTCTATAATTAAAAATTTTGAAGTGTGAATTTCAATGTTCACTTCGTTGTATCCTTCAACTTTAAAATGTAATTCTCTTTCTTATCTATGTTTTTTGCCACTCTAAGCTGTCCAAATTGAAAAAAGAAAAACAAGTGAATGGAAGAAAGACAACCTGAGATTCTTTACAGTTGCGAACACGTGAAAAATGGACTTATATACTAATAGATAAGTTGAGGACATTAATTAAAAAAAAAAACACAAAGAAGAACTTTTGTGCATATTCGTGAGGGATAGTGGTAACAAAGTTTGAAGTTTGCGAAAAGAGATTAGTGGCAAGGGTCATATAGCCCAATACAAATATGTCAGGATGAGAAGCAAAACTGAAAAATAGTACACCAATATGATATTTGAGTGATGACGCGGTATTTGAGATATCTGCTAAAGATGTTCCTATAGTTGAAATCTTTGAACTTTTATTTATGGATGGCAAAATGAGTTTCATGTTTATTATAAATACGTCCATTATTGCAAGTTTTGGTGGTCTATCCTTGTTTCTATTTCATGATCAATTATAGAGGGATGCTATTTTGTCATGATAGTCAATCATCTTGCTTCTCACGTATATCAAAATCTGTTAAATGGCTCCTTAAGTCTGAGTTGGGAATCTCATGAAAATATCAGAATATCTTGTTTCTTGCCCTTGCGAGATTGACCTAAGACTAGAATTCCTCTTGTGATGTTGAAATCCATCCACCACCGTCTATTTAATATTTCCATCTCTCCCTCCATATTGTTGAGTGATTGACTTGAGGAAAGGGCTACCTTTAGGGTGAAAGCCGCCAATGAAAGTGCAAAATACAATAGAAAAAACCATTCCCATCAGTGAGGTTATTTAAAAAATGAGAGTCTATGAAAAAGGGGGCAATACGATATAAGGTGGAATCAGTATTGGACCACTTACTTAGTAACCGGTTGCATTCGGCTCTATCCAGTCCAGACGGTCGCGTCAAACGGAAAGTGGGGTAAACGAGAATACATTGTTTAAAAAATTACTAGTTGAGGGGGAGAATTCGCCATGCACTTATTCAACAAAAAATTTCGAACGACCTAGGATGGTTTGACTTCTTAATGGGACAATTGCTTGATCTGTTAATTTTCATGAGATTTTCGAGTCATTTTTGAGTTGAACCATTTCGTTCTAAGAATGTTGCACACACTCACATTTTGCTCGTTGATCTCTATCTACGTCTTATAGCATTCCCGCATATTGGCAATGAAGTCCTAACATTGATCGGTCCCGAATTTTTGTAAGCATGGCCATATTTGTTAATTTGCATGACATGATATTATCTATCCATGAAATTTGAGATTCGGGTTGTGTTTCTTTTGTTTTCTTGATGTTGGTGATGATTTTTTTTTTTAAACCTTATGTTTTGCTCTGATTTGAGAAGTCTTTACCATTAGGAGATTATGAGGCCATATAAATGTTGCTTGAGCCAGCTTAGCGCGATCAACCTTTTTATAAAACATGATTTGGGTTTTTCTTATTCCTCGCTGATATCTAAGTTTCCTATTACTATATTTTTATATTCTTTGTCAATTCGTGACAAAAAGGGGGAGAAATGTAATGCTTAATTTATTTTTTATGCTAATACTTAATTAGTTCCACAGTTTTGGTTTCTGGTGATCTGGTGTGTAGGTTTGGGGCTATATGATTTCATGGTTCAGTTGGTAGGATTTTCAATTGTTAGTTGATATAGTTTTGTCCCGAAATTGCCAAAGGGGGAGATTGTAAGTTCCTTATTTGTGATTGGCTAATTCTGTGACGTTTCCATGTAATTGAAATCCTATGTATATGGTAGTTAGTTGATTGATTGGTGTGAAGTCAAAGATCAGAAAGCATTATGGGAAGATTTTATCTCTAAGAAATATTGAGAAGATTGTGAAGATTTTACTCGGAAAGAATTATGGGCTTATTGTGTTTGGGAAAAAACAAGAATCTTGGGGAAAAGGAAATTATGAATAAGGAAACAATGTAATTGGAGATGAACATTTTGTTTAAGGAAACAAAATATTTGGAGATGTGTAATTCGCCCAATCAAGAAGCAACAGGTTCGCTTGAGCGAGTAGTTGAGCGTCAGCAGTTGGATTGGTTCTACTCGAGCGAGTTGGTCGAGCAACAATGGCATTTTATTTCATTTGTTTATAAATACAACCTCATTAGGGTTCAGAAAATTAACCCTCGTAGCCACAACGTGAATAGAGAGAGAAAAGTTTGTGAGAGCAAGAAAAAACACTTGTGGATTATTTTCTTGAGAGATTGGATGAAGTCTTGGATCTATACACTCGCATAATATCTCTCAAGTTGGTTTATTCATCATCTACACCACTTGAAGTTCTTTGATGGAGTTCGAAGGCGATTGGAGATTGGTCTAAAGGAGGAGTCCTGCATAGATCAAGGATTTGAGGAGTCGAATCCGAAGGAGCATCTATTAGATCGGTTCATGAGGAGTCAACAAAGAAGTTCTTAGCCAATAATGAAGGAGTTCATAGCGTGGTTGTAAGAAACTTTGTTTCCGCGTTTTGCTTATAGTGCTCTCTTCTATCCCGTGGTTTTTCCCCGCCTTGGGGTTTTCCACGTATATCTGTGTGTTATGCTTGCTGTTTATTTGTTGCGCTTATAATCTTGCATAATTACATAGATTAAGATTTAATTATATTAATCGGCTAAATTAATTTATTCACCGCAATAGTCAATCAAAAGGCGATCCGATTTCGGGTCTTACAGCCTACACCCATAAATATGTATGACCCCCACATGTACGTAAGGAGGTTGTAAATGGTTGAAGATAAAATGATTGTACTTGTAGCATTATTCGGAAATAAGCAATTGACCACTAAAATCATAAATATACAACTTTCAAAACTCAAACCGTAATTCTCAATTCTCACTTGAGAAATGGAAAGCCTGGCAGTTCTCTTCTTTCTTTTTTTAAACCATCCTTTTAGTGGAAAATTTGATTTGGTAGTAGTATGGTGAATCTCTATAAATATTCCTTAATAGGACTATGGCTCTGAGATTGTTGGGCTTTCTTTAAATGATAGTATGAGCTGTGCACTTCTTGGGATGTTTATCTCAGCCTATCGGGAATTTAACTCTCGAATCCTCGGGCGTTTTAGAGTACTGGGCCATTCAGATGGAAAATGAATCCTCACCCGAGGCTAGAATTGCGTTTCGCTATGGAAAAATCAACAACCAGCTCACAGTAAATCTATGTTTATATTATTATTTGCTAGTAATATGCAATTAGTGGAATGTCCTACTTTTGGAAATTCTTTTCCCAAGCTCAGTTTGGAGGAGAGGAATCTTGACGAGGAATGGAGATACTGTGAGTAGTATTTTCTTGAACTCTAAAAGTAACCTAGCTAGAGACGTGCGGGCACACGTCCCACGAATCACGGATGAGAACCAAATTAGGGCCGGGTACGCATGGCCTAAAGTCTGACGAGCAAGAAGTGGCTCGTCCAGCATTATGGTATCAACGGTCGTTTGCAGATAATTCTTAGGTCTAAACCGCCTTGCAAGATAAGGCTAAAAGCGAATGTTGAGGGGATATTCCTTGACAACTATGCTTTTGAAGATATACATAATCCTTGAGAATCAAGGATAAGATCGAGATCACATAAGATGAGTTTTTGTTAGAACACATAAGATGAGTTTTTGTTAGAAATGGTCTAAAATCTGTTCCAGAGAAGATAGGTTTGTGCTTTTGAATACAATTCAAAATTGTTTGCATTCTAAAAGCTGATTTTCAGCTTTTTGCACTAAATAATATACCCTTTTTTTTAAAATTTTTATTGCAGTTAATCATAGTTTCACAGCTACAGTAAACAATAAACATGTATACTTGCTTCCACTAAAGTCTATAATTTGCAGTAATAATATGAAATTATAATCTACAGCTATCGCAGACACGCCCTTAAGTTTGACATAAATTTTTATTTTGACTTATTTTTTCTTTTTTAAACTTTAGTTAGTTTCGCGTTAATTGTTTTGGACTATTTATTCCGCTTAAGGAGAGAAAGCTAAAACGTTAAAAATTATGATAGAAAAGTTAAAACAAAATTAACTGAATATAAAACTAAGAATTATTTTTTTCTTTTTTGAATGTACTTAAATTTAAAACATTAGCACAGAAACTTGTAGACAGGAAATGTAATGATTTTTTCACTATCAAGCCCGTTTTAAAGAATAACAAAGTAAGCAAAATAAAAAAAATAAAAAAATCAACCGTCATAGTTGTAACTATATTTATTAATCGTTTGTGTGAAAAAGTGACCGATAAAAACGCGACCAAATAAATACAAATGAATAGAGACAAAAAAAAAACATAAATATAGAACAGAAAGGAAATTAGTATTGGCACTTTTCAAATTGTTAATGACACTCCAACAGGGGAGTGCCAATATCAATGCAAGAGGTGAAATTGATATGGACATGATATTGAGAATTGCCAATACCAATTTTTTCTAAGAGGAAAGTCCAAAAAAGAAAAAGGAGAGTGAAAGCACTAACCTTTTCAATAAAAACAAACAAATGAATACAAAAACATAGTAGATAAGAACAAAAATGAAAAAACAAAATTGTACAGTCGCCAATGGTCCATCCCAATCAAGTTACATTCCTCGATATTTCCAAGGTACACAACATAATGGAAGAAAGACAACCTGAGATTCTTTACAGTTGTGAAGATGTGAAAACTGGACTTATATACTAATAGATAGGTTAAGGACAATAATTAAAAAAAAAAAAAACACACACAAAGAAGAACTTTTTTGCATATTCGTGAGGGATAATGGTAACAAAGTTTGAAGTTTGCAAAAAGAGATCAGTGACACAGTATTGCTAAAATTATGACAGGATGCAGCGGCGTAGCCAGGATTTCATGTGAGTGAGGGCACCGTGGTATAATATTTTAAAACGCTTCTAAACATAAGCGGGGAAAAAAAAAACTAAATATGTGTTGGTGCTTTTATTTACAATTGACCTCGACAAGTTTTAATTCATCTTACTTTGTGTATATTGTCAGCACTAGCTTATAGACTCTATCTAAGTTCATTTTTTTGGAGAAATTATAGAATTATGATAACTCGCTTAACTATTAGATTTTTAATCTTTATGACAAAAAAATTAAATTAATTATAGTAACGATCCTTAAGATTTTTTTCAATTTTTTATTTCAAAATTAGTAAAACGGTGATCAATAAATTTACTATTTGGGTCCATCCCAATCACCACCTCCGACCCCATCAAAGCATCAACTAGTTTGCCGACTCAATTGAGTAATTGACCATAAAACAAGTCAACAAGATAAGGTTTTATTTATTTATTTTTATTTATTTTTATTTATTTGTGTGAACAGAAACAAGATAAGGTGAATATTCTAGACGTTGCTGTGTCATTTGAGTTGAAATTGTCAGTTATCTTTGCTGTGCAATTAATCTAATAATTAGACTACATAAATTTAGATTGGTAATAATTTTTGTAAAATACAGTAAGCGAATTGAAATGCTTTGTTGTACAATTTCATTTTAGTAGATGCTAGTTTGGCTTTTTTTTTTTTCTTTTCTTGAGATTAAGTTATTTCCACTGCCGGTAGAAACAAAAGTTCCCTCCAAATCGATTGCATTGCGCCATGTGTCTAAACATTGGTCCCAAATAGTAAAACATGGACATGTGACGCAATGCAATCAATTTGGATGAAAATTTTGTTTCTGTCGACAGTGGGAATAATTTAAACTCTTTTTTCTTTCAAAGAAATGAGTTTAGTGTAATCATACTCGATGAAAATTTTAGAATCGCTACACTTGATCACAAGGAATTTTATTTTGGCCCCTCAGTTACGGTTTGAGACATCATAGTTCGCTCCCTTCTGTGGTATTTCAATTAGAAATCTATAAGATGTTATATACTATTATGGGGTTTGTTTATACAAAACTTTGCTTCAACTCAAATTGACCTCCATTAGTAGACAGTGAAATTGATCCACATGATGATCAGTTGAATTGTGCACGGAAATACCTGGGTTAGTAATAATTTCATTTTCCATGAATCCAACATGGTAAGTTCGGTTGATGACTTGTAGGCTATAAGTAAATTTTTTTTTTTCGAACTTCTTTTTTGGTGACTGTTTGATAGTGAAGTTAATGTCGACAAAGTGAGGACATTAAAATCAAGACATGGTGTCGACACTGTTTCTCCGAAGGTGTGGGAGATATTTCTGCAGAAATCAAGAGGGAGGAGGACCACCTTATCTCTCCATCAACCCCAACTTGTGGTTCATTCATCTTCCACAAATTTGAGGAATTTTCTTGACAAGGATTTTAATAACTTTCCCATACTGGTTTTGTGACTAGTTGGCTTTTGATTTTTTTTCTCCAATGACACTGAAATATGATCCACATACTAACTTTTCTCGTTTGACACTACTAGTCTATGTATTAAGCGCAACAGCGATATATACGATATTATTTTTTTGTTATTTTGTTAGGATTCCAACAACGCACCACACGCAACAGAAATAGTAAAACAAGAGAAAACACGACACACAATATACGTGGTTCGGCCAAATCGGACCTACATCCACGGGGAGGGGGGTTTCACTATAATCCGGAGACAATCCGTGTCTGTTGTGTTTACACACTCACACTCAATCTCACAATAATGAAATCCTCACAAGTTCTCTCGTGTATCTCTCTCTCCGGGAGAGCCACAACCGGCTCCCCCTCTCACACTCTCTGCCTCTCTCTCTACATTGTGCTACCACACGTAATACACAAGGCATCACAGAGTATTTATAGAGTTACACAAACAAACCCTAATCCACTCCCTCTGGGCCTAAGCCCAACTGGCCCACACGGGGTGGAATCCCAACAATCACCCCCTCCACACCGAGTGGGCAAAGTCGTCTGCAACACCCCTATGTCGCCTCCTCCAATCAGCTAACTCTGGCAAGCGCCTGTGTCACTAACCAGTCGAGCATTCATGCACCACCAAACAGAGTACACAAAACCTGAAAGAGCGTATCCTTGCAAAACCAGACTCCGCAGCCAATCAGAAAATCCGAGTTCCGCACCCCCTAAAAAAGAATGCCTACACTCGTCCGAGTATCGCATCCCCTCAACTAGGATGCCTCCACTCGCACACCTCAAACCCGAGATGTATTCGCTCACCAACAGAAGCGCCCGCAGCTTCATCCCCGCGCTCCGCCACTCTAGCATCATGTCCTGTCAAGAGAATGCATAAACCCTCTGCCTATACCAGAGGCTCACTCCTCCAAATGATCTCACACACCATCTGCGATGAGGCCGACTCCTTCTCTGACACCGCATCCTTCACCGAGTACCTCCGCACCCCAAAACCGGGATACACCTCTCGTGAATCCGGGATGTGAACAAATCCTGCTAGATCTCCGTGGCTCAAACTGATCTACCGCTCTGACAAGCGCCTGTGTCATTCCCAAACAAGCATCTCCGCACCCCAACCGGGCACACCACTCGAATGAATGTATCCCTGCAAGCCAGATCTTCCGCGGTTGATCACAATCCTGCACCCCCTAACCGGAGTGCCCGCATCTGGGCATCCAAAACTCAAATGCTCATGCCCAATCACAGGACATAATATGTGACTCCATCTCTCCACACCAACATGAGCTCATAACTAGAAAGACAATCCGCCACACAAAACACAGAAGAAAGAGAATACCAGTATGCATCATCTGATCTCCATCTCAATTCCTCTGTCCGGAGCTCCCGTGAACATATCCTGAACAACCAGTTGCATCATCGTTGCTGGCCAGCATCCTGCACACTCATAATTCGACTCCCAGCGCATCCCGGTACCATCCAGGTCATACTCCCTTAGTACAATCCCGCGCATATCCCGTGTGCATCCGCAACCGTCGCCATCCTCGCCACATCACAACACTCATCGCGACCATGCCTGACATCAGCTCCAACTGTCACTGCACTCTCACAAGCCTGTATGGTGGCCTATCATCCAATCCAATGCAGCTCGAATCACAACTGCAAATCCTGATGATAGGTCTTCAAATCCGATTGAACCAGACTGCCTCCGATCACTGTTGACCAACTCCGACCTGTCACTCTAGTAAGCGCCTATGCCTTTTAACCAATCAAGTGTATCTGCACCCACCAAACAGAGATGCAACACTCGAAAGAATGTATCCTTGCTCACTAGCTTCTCCGACTGATCACCACGGCTCAAACGCCGCGAATCCGCAATCACCCGATTGCTCCGGTCAACCTCCGATCTCTGCAAGGTCTGTCCAATACTCCTGGTGTGTAGCTATCAAACTCCGCTCGCCTCTTTAGTCACCAATCTGTCACCTATCTGCCACTCCTGCCACTATCCTGGTCTTCTCGCCACTCTCCGTCAGCTCTCCCGGGTCTCATCCTGCCTCCCGGTTCAACCATGTTCCAATCCCAGCTCTCCTAGCACCCCCTGGACTCCCATCGGATCTCCCATGGAGTGCCTCCGACTCAACATCATCCCATCTGATTGATCTGACCGCGTCGGATCCTCCACAATCTCTCGGATGTATCTAGGACTGCAACATCCGGCCTGAATCACACAAAACCAAGCCCACCACTGAATCCGAAACCGTCCAATTAGCTAAGAACAAGCCTCCTCACAACCCAAAACGCCTCCGAACACCCAAATTCGGCTCAATCCAGCAATAACACCTGCTTCCGAGCCTCC
Source organism: Vaccinium myrtillus (assembly GCA_016920895.1). Taxonomy (NCBI): domain Eukaryota; kingdom Viridiplantae; phylum Streptophyta; class Magnoliopsida; order Ericales; family Ericaceae; genus Vaccinium; species Vaccinium myrtillus. The sequence continues at coordinate 16,090,538 of CM029272.1, read as the reverse complement.
AAATGAAAAACGGAGCGCATGGTTGGATCCGGAATGTCAAGACAGTCCAAATCGACTACTCATACGCGAAAAACGGAGCTGTAATCGAAAACGCGAAAAAACCAATGAACCATCTCCAAAAGTCAAACTGGACCCTTTGACCAACCTCTTGAACCCTTTGACCAGCCAATGACCCCTTTGACCCGCGGCATCCTGACCCCTATGACCCTTCTGACCCCTGACCCGGTCCAAAAAGGCCAAAAGGTTCACCATGCTGAACCCCTGATGTCGTGGCGCCACGTCATCATTGACCGGATGACGTGGACTTTGACCGTCCATGTGGCGTCCTCCGTGACATGCTGACTGTCACTACTGAAGTCATGATGATGTCACATCATCTTCCCCAGCAGCTTGCGCGTGAAATACACATTCGCGAGTAGATCTCACTCGCGGTCAAACGCCAACTTTGACCGGCGCATGCGGGCCACCCCGACATCTCCCGGTGACAAATTTTATATCCCCGCGATCGTCTCGAAACGAGGAACAAAACCCTATGCTCCAAAAAAATTTCCGATCACGTTTTCTGAGACCGATCTGAACCAAACCAGTCCGGCTCCGTCCACCGCCATTCAAACTGCCCGTACGCCCTCTTCCAGTGACGAAAAAATACCCCGAGCACTCCGTTGAACTCATCTCCGAGAGTAGCACCTTACCTACTGATCAAAAACAAGTTTCGTCACTTGTTTTGTCCGACCAGAACTTCAAACAGTGCTCCAATGGCCTCCAAGTGATTTTCCGACTGCTCTGCGCTCTCCGGTGCTTTAACCAAAGCTTTCATACCAGTTGTTAGGATTCCAACAACGCACCACACGCAACAGAAGCAGTAAAACAAGAGAAAACACGACACACAATATACGTGGTTCGGCCAAATCGGACCTACATCCACGGGGAGGGGGGTTTCACTATAATCCGGAGACAATCCGTGTCTGTTGTGTTTACACACTCACACTCAATCTCACAATAATGAAATCCTCACAAGTTCTCTCGTGTATCTCTCTCTCTGGGAGAGCCACAACCGGCTCCCCCTCTCACACTCTCTGCCTCTCTCTCTACATTGTGCTACCACACGTAATACACAAGGCATCACAGAGTATTTATAGAGTTACACAGACAAACCCTAATCCACTCCCTCTGGGCCTAAGCCCAACTGGCCCACACGGGGTGGAATCCCAACATATTTGGCGATGAAAATGACAAATGGAACATATGGATCACAAACCAAAAGTAAAAGCTAACGCAATTTGCATGAGGTTGTTAAAGAGGTTCAGGCACTGCCCTTGTTTGGTTTATCCAGGGGCAGAGGCAACATAGGACCTGGGGTCATGTGCTCCCCCCTCCCCTTCCCCTGAATTTTTGGACCTTCACTATTACCTTAAATGATGTACCTTGTTTGGTTTACATTTTTGGAAAATTTTCCAAAAGCAATTTTTCTCTATTTTTTTCTCTCTTCACTCATTACTCACGTTTATCTTTCTACTCATTACCCCTCTCTCCAATCGTTACTCTTATTTCTCTCTCTAACTTAGGAATGACAACGGATAAGATATAGATCGAGGGACTCTACTCCGTACCCGATCCCCAATCGGAGGGTCTTTCACCATCCCCGCCCCATCCCCATTGGGGATATTAGATAAAGAACTAAACCGGCCTGCCTTCCGATGGAGATTGGGACTTCCCCAAATATACCAATTTCCAAACCAAAAAAAGAATATATCAATAATGAAACTGAAGATTCATGCGTATGTTTCTTAGGCTATTAAATAGTTATAATAATAGGTAGTAATTGTCTAATTGATAAGATTTTTGGTATAAATTTACATATGATACTGAATATTCATACGTATGTTTCTGAATTTATTTATAAATAATATATATGTACAGTTATAATATACTTTATATATTAGGTATAACCGGGTAAGGGGCGGGGTGCGGCTTTGAGGGTGGGGATTAAAAATCACACCCGCTCCATACCCAAGCGGGTTTTCTTTCAATCCCACCAGACCCGCTACTTTTGGAGAAAATTTTGGGTAAATCCCGTTTCCATATGGGCGGTGCAAGACGGGGCAGGTATCCATTGGATATAGGGAAATTGCCATCCCTACTATAACTCTCTCCACTTATTACCACTATCTCCAATAATTACTCATTTTAATTGCTCTCCAATCATTACTAAAACACCAAACCAAACAGTACTATCTCAAAACTATATCTCTAATTTTTTTTTTCAAAACTAACAACCAAACTTACATACATATATACTAGCGTGAAACCCGTGCTATGCACGGGAATTAAACAAAATGTTTGCGTATTTTTGGTATAAGTTGGGGTTGAGGTTGTGTATGTAAGTTATTTTTCCCTTTGATTGTTTGGTTGTCTTCTGGTCGGCCTTCCAATCTTTTGGGTCTCGAGAGGCTTTGTTGCTTTTCTCTTACCCTGTTTAATACTGTATATTTGATATTTGATTTATAAAATCCTTTTTTTCTATGCAAAAAAAAAAGATGTATACTTTTGAACATCTCAATCAGTATAAACATACACTTATGGTAGAAATTCTATTAATTACAATAACTCCAACCGGTTAACAAAGATGGTTATCTCACCCTAATTAGTACAATAATCAATCAAGAGGTCTCACTTCCCAAGTCTTCATACAATAAATGGGTTTATAGGAAAGTTTTAGAGTCATATCATGCAATCAACATCAAACAGTTCTATTTAGATAATTGGAACACTATTTTCAATTAATATTGATGCCAACAATTTAACGGAAGAATGACCTAGTAGTAGACATGAAATAAACGATTTTTGCTTGAATCGTCTTATTCAATATTAAATGTCCTAATGTATAGAATAAAAAATTCAGCAGTATTATAAGATATTTTTGAGAGATTACCAATTGGGGCATTCGTATTTTGATTTTCCATTCCATTTACTTCTCTAGCACCCCTTTGCGATTGAACAATTTCATGTACTGGATCAATGTCAATTACTTCACCTATGTACACAACATAATGTAGTTTAATTTAACTTGAATAAACTAATGTACTTGTAACATTAAATATCCAAACATTAAATTATGTCTGAATTCTTACCATTATGGGGATCGACTATCGGAATCACCTCTTGAACAACCTCTTGGGCCTCCCCATGTAATTGAGCTATTTGACTTACTGGGTGCATGTTCCCTCCAGCTTAAAATAAGACCGGTAAGGAAAAAATTAATTACAAACCAAAGTATTAGTCAATATTGAATTTTAAGCTTCATGGTAAAAACAAATAAAAAATACGATTGTTATTTAGCCTGTTAGTATTATCAAATTATTACCATTTTGGGGATTGCTAATCAGATTCATCTCTTCGACAACTTCTTGAGCATCATCATGTAACTGATCTACTTCACTTATCTGATGCACGTGCCCTGCAAATTAAAATAAGATCGAAAATGAAAAAGTTATAATTATACTAATCTTAAATATTAGCTTATCTTGGTGGGTCATTTTCAATAGTGTGAAAGGGTATTATAAGTGCTGAACATTTTGTGGGTCAGTTTTCACATTTTGATTTTAATAGCCACTTGATCATGTAGCAATTTAAAACCATTACATATTAAAATCAGGCCAAATTTGAGTTCAGAACCTAGATTGACAACTTCATTTCGATTAAGTCATCATATCATAATAAGGGTACTTTAAGTCCTCACAGATGTTGATAAAAAAAAAATTATATTTGTATTACCATGTCACAAAATGGATTTGTTTTAATCTAAATCGAAGAGTTTGCTTTAAAAAATGCAATGTGAAGTTTTTAAAAAAAAATAAAAATAAAAATTGGAACTTGATTAAAACACTGTAACCGGAGTTACATTGTACAGAAAAGTACAATGTAACATTGATTTTTTTTTTACTAACTTCTATGTAATTTTTTTTTGACACAATAGTAAGTGGGCAACCAAAAGGGTTAGGGCAACTTCATTTACTATTGTGTCAAAAAAAAATCATTTACTATTGGTTAGTGCAAGTTCCATTTAAAAAATGGAACATACTGAGTTTATTGGTATGAAAGTTGAGATAAGAAGAATGTCGCTCCCACTTGCCACTTCTATTTTTAAAACAATGGATTTGCTTAAAACACTATAACATGAGTTACATCTTTGTTGTGTTTTTTTTTTTTTTGAAAAGTACAATGTAAACATTGATTTTTTTATTTTTTTCGTAACTTCTATGTGATATTTTTTTTTACTTTATAGTAAGTGAGTAACCAAAATTGAAGTCAGACTAGGGCAACCCAAACGTCAGGGCCAACCCTATTCATCAGGCAACATATTTTTTCTTTAGATAATTAAAAACAGAAGAGCATCTTCTGTAGCAACTTTATCTTTTTGAGTCCTCATAGTATAATAAGAGTACTTTAAGAGTTAAAAAAATCTTATGTTAGCTATTGCCTGGCCAGCTTACATATTTTGTTCTGCAATTTTTGCGTGTGGATCCTCGTTAGGCAGCATATTATTTTCTTCACCTAATTTAAAAGAGAAGAGCATCTTATTTAGCAACTTATCTAGTATGAGCCCCTATAACATAATAAGGATACGTTAAGAGTTAATAACTTATGTTACATGTTGGTGGGTCAGTCACCAAATTCTGCTCTGCCATTGCTAATTTAGCATCCTCATAAGGCGGCATACTATTTTCTTCACCTAGATAACATAAGATAAATATCAATTATAACCCATTTTTGAAATGATGATTATGTTATCTGGAATTTTTCACAAAAATCTAACAAACAAAGTTTGTATGAAGGAAAAGAAATTTACCTATGGAGGGGTTGATGTTAATTGGAGCCGCTGATTTTTTCGCACGTGGGAAGCGTGATTTAAGATTATGACCTTCTTTTACCACTTCTTTTTGGTTTGATCGATAAACTTGATCGATTCGACCTACTACATCGTCCGGTATTAAAAAATGCAAGGAAAAAAAGAAGAAGAGAAAAGAAGTAACGTTTATACAAAATCATGAAGATGACAATTACCTATGGAGTGGTTGGCATGTTTTGAAAGACATTCTTCTTCTTGTCTCTTAAGATACATGTTCTTACACGACGGGATTCTTTTGTTGCTTCCTTTGGTTGTTTTTCAATACTTTCAAGTAGTGCTCTTTTTTTATGAGACCGTTGTTTGACATTCCGATCTCTGTTCTCACGATCCATCCTGTGTCTTATGTCCAAATATAATGAAAGGAATTTAAGGATAAGATTAACTAATTTAGATATCTGTTAAAAAAATTAACAAAGCAGTGAAGAAAATAAAAGTAACAAAGCAACGGGTTTGCTATAGGGTTCTTGTCGTTAGTATCATACATTACACATGTTTTTTCAACATTCGAAATTTATGAATGATATAGTCATAGAATTAATTTTTTTGTCGAAGAGTGAATGAGGAATTAAGATGTGGGAGGAATCAAAAGATTTACCTTTCAAAGAATGGGTTAGGAATTGAATCGGCTACTGTACTATCTCTGATCTTCCCCTGGAGATGGTCTCTTCCCCAAATGCTTAGCTATTACTCTTCTCTAATCTTTAACCATGTGATTATAAAAATCAACTTATTCCGCCGAATGATATGCAAATAAATTTGGTTATTAAAATTGGAAAAGAGTCGTTACTTTCCTTCATTACTTTCCTTAAAAATTTCAGAAATATGTATTATATTATTACATATCTATTATAATCGTTACTTTCCTTCAGTAGTTTCCTTCATTACTGTATCACAAATTTCGTTAATTAGTTTCCGTCATTAGTTTCCTTTATAATCATTACCTTCCTTAAAATTTTTGGAAATATGTATTATATTATTGCATATCTATTATAATCATTACTTTCCTTCATTAGTTTCCCTCATTAATGTAGCAAAAATTTCATTAATTAGTTTCCTTCATTAGTTTCCTTTATAATCATTATTTTTCGTTAATTTCAAATTGAAAAAAATTTCGGTTATTGAAATTGGAAAAGAATAATTTCTTTCCTTTATTATTACATATCTATTATAATCGTTACTTTCCTTCAGTAGTTTGCTTCATTAATGCAGCACAAATTTCGTTAATTAGTTTACGTCATTAGTTTCCTTTATAATCATTACTTTCCTTTAAAATTTCGGAAATATATATATTATATTATTGCATATCTATTGTAATCGTTACTTTCCTTCATTAGTTTCCTTCATTACTGTATCACAAATTTCGTTAATTAGTTTCCTTCGTTAGTTTCCTTTATAATCATTATTTTCGTTAATTACAAATTGGGAAAATTTCGGTTATTGAAATTGGAAAAGAATCATTTATTTCCTTTATTACTGTAGCACAAATTTCGGTTATTGAAATTGGGCTAATTCCTAAAAAGGAAATTTCGTTAATTAGTTTCCTTCATTAGTTTCCTTTATAATCATTATTTTCGTTAATTTCAAATTGGAAAAATTTCAGCTAATGAAATTGGAAAAGAACCATTTCTTTCCTTTATAACTGTAGCACAAATTTCGGTAATTTCGGTTAGGGCTGTCAAAAAAAACCCGCGAACCGTGAATCCGAACCGAACCGTAGGTTTTGGATTGGGTCCGTGGATTAATGGTCCGGACACGGATTGAAAAATTAGCAAACCGTGCTTCGCGGTTCGGTCCATGGATTTTCATAAAAGAACTGTGGATAAACCGAACCGGACCATGAGAATTTAATCAATAAAAAAATATATATTTATATATATAATATTGGGATAAGAATTATAATTAAACATATTATTCTTAATTTTATACCCTAAGTAGGTGAATGTGGTATAACTGAAAAGTAAAGGTGCAAACTGTAATTAACAATTGTAATTTGCTTGCACGTATATTAGCTACTCCCGGACTCGGGATTGGTTGTGGTGAAGACTTTTGTTTACTCGCTTTATATTATGTTGTTTCTGCATCTTTTTACTACTGCTAGTGGTACTCTCTTGAATGTGAATCTCTTTGAATCATTTTGAAACAATGTTGTTGGTGACTTGGTGTTGTTTATTAAAACTTAAAAACTACTGATGAATTTGTTCCAAAAGTTACATTGAGAATGTGAATGTGGAATATGTTTTTTTTATTTTGTGGAATGTTATAATCCGTGGATAAACCGTGAACCGAACCGTGATTTTTTTGATTGTTTCGGAACCGGACCGTAGACTTTTGGTTTGGACACAGATTGCCTTACATTGGACCGTAGACTTTTGGTTCGGTCCTCGGATTCATACCAATCCGCACCAAACCGGACCGTTGACACCCCTAATTTCGGTTATTGAAATTGGGCTAATTCCTAAAAAGGAAATTTCGTAAATTAGTTTCTTTCATTAGTTTCCTTTATTATAATCATTATTTCCGTTAATTTCAAATTGAAAAAAATTTGAATAATGAAATTGGAAAAGAATCATTTCTTTCCTTTATATACAATTATTAAAAGGGTCTTGTTAATGTGTGCCCAATAGGCACACAATAAGCACATAAACAAACAAAAATAACACACATTCCAATACACTTTTTACACTTTTCAATACACTTTCACAACTAACCAAATTTTTTGGAAGCACGAGTTAAGCCTTCAGCCTCTTGGGCGTGGCAGAGTATATTCGCTAGTAAATCTGTTGTGGAAAGAGGGTGGAGATGGCGAGTGGCTACGGGTTCAAAGATTGCGATATGGGATGAACCATGGCTTGAGGACCCTGTGCTACCTACAATTCTATCGACCAAGCCAGAGGGCATCAATTGCGAAACAGTTAGTCAGCTTGTCAACCAAGAGAGCAATACATGGAATGAGCCACTCATAAGGGCTATCTTCAATAATAGAGATGCGGAGCAAATTTTGGGTTTACCGTTGAGCACAACTAACCAGCCGGATGTGCGTATTTGGCGGGCTACACCAAATGGGAAGTTCTCTGTCAAGTCAGCCTATGTGATTGCAAAACAAATGGGACAGTCGGTTCAAAACCATAATGTTGATGGTGGGCAAACAAGTGGGAGTAGTGCGGACGAGGAAAAATGGAAACGGATATGGCACATTCAAGCTCCTAATAAACTTAAACTTTTTCTTTGGCGATGCTTGCACAATATCCTACCTGCTAATAAGATGTTAGCCCAAAGAAAAGTGCCGGTACAAGAGGTGTGTCCTGTATGTGGTTTAGTGGATGAAACTACAACCCATGTACTTTTGAATTGCGAGCGGGCTTGCAAGGTGTGGCTACTTTCTCCTTTTCGGTTAAGACCAGAGAGATTGGCTAATATTCAGTTTGAAGAGTTATGGACGACAATGGGATTGCTTACTAGTGGCGGGAACCGAGCGGAGGCCTTGGGGCTGTTTGCATAGATATGTTGGTATATATGGAAGGCTAGGAACGACTGGGTCTTTAACAGGAAATGGATTGGGGAGCTGGAAATTCTAAGTCACGCGACTGCAGAGTTTCATGATTTTGTGTTAGCAACTGCCAAAGCAAGAGATTCAAGTCAGCCAATATTAGAAGAGGTTAGTACATGGACCCCTCCAAACTACGGTACTATCAAGGTTAATTCGGATGCTGCTTTTGATGCTTCGAAAAAGAGAGGTGGTATTGGTCTGGTGGCTAGGGATTACTTGGGCCAAGTCAAATGGGTTGCAGCTATACCGATTTCCAGTGCACGATCCGCTGAAGTTATGGAGGCGTTGGGTATTAGATGGGCAGTGACTATGGCCAAGGAAAAAGGGGGTGAGCACTTCTCTTTTGAAGGAGACGCACTTAGTGTTATACAAATGCTTCAAGGAGTGAAGAATCCAAACTCGAGCCTAGTGGTGATCATCAGAGATTCTCTTAGACTTTCTAGTTCCTTTTGTGATGTTTCTTTTTCATTTGCTTCTCGCGATTGTAATATGGAGGCTCATGCTGTAGCCAAATACGCCCTATCTATTGAGCTACCTACAACCTGGGAGGAAAGTTATCCGGACTGGGTGTGTAGGGAAGTTCTCTTTGATATTTCGCATTTATCTTAATAAATAATATGACTACCGATTGACAAAAAAAAAAAAATACACTTTCACATATCTCTATACATTTTTCACATATTTCAATACATTTTTCCAATCTTAACGTGTGCCTAATACACGTTAGCATTTTCCCAAAAAATATATAGCATTAAGTTCGACTCGTAAATGACCAAAAACATTCACATTGCTTATTGCTACAATACTTGAGATAAGCGAACAAAATTAACTGAATACAAAACTAAGAATTATTTTTCTTTTTTGTATGTACTTAAATTTAAAACATTAGCACAAAAACGTGTATTCATGAAATGTAATGAATTCATTATCAAGCCCGTTTTATAGAATAACAAAGTAACCAAGAAAAAAAAAAGAAAGAACCATGATAGTTGTGAAATCTTATTTTTGCGCTGTCTTTTTACTATCCATGCTTATTACTCATTTATGTGAAAAAGTGACCAATAAAAAAATGAAATAATAATAAATACACATGAATAAAGACGACAAAAAAGCTTAAATATTAAACTAGAAGGAAATTGATATTAGTACTTCCCAAATTGTTAATAGCACTCCAAGAGGAGAGTGCCAATATTAATCCAATAGAGGACATTGATACGAACTTTCTATTCACACTCTCTTTTTGGAGTGCCATTAACAATTTGAGAATGACAATATCAACCTAAGAGGAAAGTCTAAAATAGAAAAAGGAGATTGAAAACACTAACCCTTTCATTAAAAAACAAGGGTTTTACATAAAGACAAAATACACACACATTCCTACAAAATTTTCATATATTTCGATACATTTTCACTTATATGTATATATTTTTCACATATTTTAACACATTTTTTAAACCTTACTTTAGAGTTTGCCTAAAAACAAACAAATGAATACAAAAATATCTACATTACAACGGAGAGCGGTTTTTGTCCCAGTCATATTTTTTGTCTCAGTCATCGTACTACTTTTTATCCCTCTCTGCCAACTCATTCATCTCTCTCTCTCTCTCTCCCCTCCACTGGCCCACCACTCCCAAAATTTCAAACCACATTATCTCTTTCTCCCCTTTTCAAAATTCAAATCACATTCTCTCTCACTACCTCCTTTCCTTCACCCTCTCTGAAATTTGAAAAACCATAAAAAAGGGACACTGGGTACGGATACGGACACGTGCGACGATTGCTCAAGCCGTGTTTTCAGGCACGAGCAGGGGCATGCACTGGTAAAAACAAAAAAGAAAAAAACAAAATTGTACAGCTGCCAATGAGTACAAAATTGTACATTCCACGACAAATCCAAGGTTCACAAGACAATGGTCAGCTGTATAGTGTTCCATCAACAACCCCGACCCTTTCAAAGCATAAACTTGTTTGCGGATTGAATTGACCATACACTGAACAAGATAAAGTGAATCTAGACATTGCTGTGTCATTTGAGTTGAAATTATCAATTATCTTTTCTGTGTAATTAATCTAATAAATAGCCTAAATAAATTTAGATTGGTAATAATTTTTGTAAAAGAAATCAGTGGAAGTAAAATACACTAAACGAATTGAAATACTCCCTCCATCCCATTTTAAATGCTCCTTATGTATATCCGTGTCATTTTCAAACGTCTATATCTTTTTATTAATAAGGTTTTCAAAGTTTTTAATTTTTTTTTCTAATGGAACTAATTGAGGTCTATCAAATAAGATCCATATTGCATATAAAATACATTATAGAATGAAAATTATAAGAATTTTAAAAAAACACGCATAACCATAGGGAGTATTTAAATTGGGACGGAGGGAGTACTTTGTTGTACAATTTCATTTTAGTGGATGTTAGTTTGGCCTTTTTCTTTCAAAGAAAAGAGTCATATATAGTATAATCATACTCGATGAAAATTTAGAATCGCTACTGTTAATCAAAAATAATTTTATTTTAGTCTCGTAGTTTAGGCTTGAGATTTTAAGGTTCTCCCCCTTTTGTGGTATTTTAATTAGAAATCTCTGAGATGTTCCTATTATCGAGTTCGTTTATACAAAACTTTGCCTTAACTTAAATTGGCCCCAACAACGAAATTGATCCAATGATGATGGAGGGAGGAGGACCACTGGCCTTTTCCCTCCATCAACCCAACTTGTGGTTCATTCATCTTCGACAACTTTCAGGAATTTTCTAGACAAGGATTTTAATTATTTTCCCATAATTGTTTGAAGACTAGTTGGCTTTCGAGTTTTTCTCCAGTGACACTGGAATATGCTTCGCGTATTGACTTCTCTCGTTTATTTAGGGCTATTTCCAACGCAAGTCATTAATTTTATGCCTTTCGGTGGAAATTATTTTACAATGTAAAATGTTTTACTTGTCATTTATTTAACCAAACATTAGAAAAGTGAGGAAAATGAATTTGGGGAAAATATTTTCCGTTGAAACAAACAGAGGGATAAGTGAGAATAGGAATCACAACAAGAGCAAAGTATCCCAACAAGGTTGACGTTCTTTGCACTTGAAAATCACATGCCACTCAAGCTCGCAATGAGGGAAGTTGATAAGAGTTCAACCAAGGCCAAGAAAAGCAACTGAAAAGAAGTTAAAATCCCAAGGCCAAGATATGGCCACTATTGATATCCAACTTTTGAAGGCCCACCCTTGGAAAGGCCCACCTTATTGTCACTAAGTGGGCAGTGTGTGATTTACAAGTCCCCAAGCCTGTTTTTGGAACGTGTGTCATTTACAAGACCCATGTTTTACCTCATGCAACAAAGCCCATAGTATGGGCTGCAACAATCCCATTATATGGGTTGCCATTATACTCAAGGATCAACATCTTCAGCGGATCAGCAACTCATCCCAATCTGGCCCATGTCTTTAATGTTACACGGCCACATCTTATTCCAAGTGCCATCTACCCAAGCCCACGCAAAGACCACTTTAAAGCCCATTTCCACTGCTTGGTCTGTACCGGTTGAAGACCCAATTGCCCATTTTGGGTTCCAGCTTTATCATTTTGCTATGTAATAGTTTGGAACTTTCAGTGTTATACATGGAAACATTTTTAACTTTCAGGAAGTGGAAAACTTCATGAGCAAAGAAGGGCCCGAAAGCTGCTGTGGCCATCCAACTTGATCTCAACAAGGCCTTTGATAGTGTTTGCTGGGATTTCCTACTCAGACTGTTAGCCAAAATGGGTTTTGATAAAAAAATGGGTGGATTGGGTCTATCAATGTGTGTGCTCCGTTAATCTCTCAATAAATGTGAACTGAGGGCAAGCTTGCAACATCACCCCATATAGGGGGCTCCGTCAGGGAGACCCCTTATCCCCCTACCTCTTCCTAATGGTTGCAGATGTTTTCTCCACTTTGCTGAATAAGGCGATCAGCAACAAAACCTTGGTTGGCATCAAAATGAAAAGGCAGTGTCCTATGGTCTCTCACCTCCTTTTTGACTCCCTGATTTTCCTTGAAGCCAACCCCTTATTCTGCTCCAACTTCATGCAAATCGCCCATTGTTTCAGTGAAGCTTCAGGTCTCTCCATCAATGTACAGAAATCCAGAATCCGCTTCTCAGCAAATGCTAGTGTAACCTTGAAGGAGGATATTAAAAATGTTCTAGGAATGAAGGAAATGGATGTGTCTTCTAAATACCTGGGGCTCCCTGCTTTTTGGGGCAAATCCAAGAAGGAATTTTTGGGTTACATAAGGGACAGAATTGTGGCTAAGATCCGTGGATGGGGTAACAAGCAACTAAACCAAGCGGGTAAAGAAGTTCTCATCAAATCTGTCTTGCAAACCATCCCCATGTATCCCTTCATGTGCTTCAAAGCTCCAAAATCTACATGCTCCCAACTGAACTCTATTATTAGCAACTTTTGGTGGGAAAATGGTGATAATGGAGGGAAGATTCACTGGGGTGCATGGGGAAAAATGACAGATTAGAAAGGTTTAGGGGGAATGGGTTTCAAGGACTTTGGTTCGTTCAACGAGGCCCTCTTAGGAAGGCAATTCTGGAGGCTTATCAAAAACCCCGACTCGCTGTGGGCCAGCGTGCTTAAAGGTCTCTATTTCCCAAACTCCTCTTGCTTAAAAGCTGGGAAAGGAGCCACCCCCTCATGGATATGGACCAGTCTACTGGAGGGCCGAGAGCTTTTGCAAAAAGGGCTGAAATGGTCAGTTGGAAATGGGGAATCCACCCTCTTTTGGGAAGATAATTGGGTACCCAACCTCCCTAGCGACAGAATCCTCTCCTCCCCCCCTATCAGATGCCAATGGAAATGGGTCTCAGATTTTATCTCGCAGCATAATGGTACATGGGACATTGAGAAGCTCAAATGCTGTGTTAATGAGGACGAGCTCCAAGCCATCATCAGAACTCCCACTAGCATTAACAAGGATCGTGACAGTCTCATCTGGATTCACACAAGCTCAGGTCAATATTCTGTGAAATCCGGATATTTTCAAGCACGCCAAGCAAATCTAGCCAGATTGTCTTTGCCCTCCTCTTCCTTTCACCCACCAAACTCTATGTGGACTCGCCTTTGGGCCACTCCCACAGCTCCCAAGATCAAGTTATTCATGTGGAAAGTCGTCAAAAACTGGGTCGCTTGCAAACAGAACCTGTATCGAAGAAAATGTGGTCTCAACCCCCTCTGTCCCATTTGCGAATCTGAAAACGAGTCCATTGAGCACACCCTCTTTCGCTGTCCATGGACAAGAGCAGTTTGGTTTGGTAGCGGGAAAGCTTTCTGGACCCTTGATAACTCTATCGTGGCGGCAGACAGATGGATGGAAGAGCTGCTCTGTGGTTCTCTTTCCAAGGAAACCCCTAAACAAACCGTGGGTGAAATCTTCCAACTTTGTTGGGCCATTTGGAAAGCAAGAAATGCCTTTGTCTTTGACGGGACCAAGCCAAACCCAGGTGAGATCATTTCGAGAGCTACTAAAGCTAATTCGGATTTTATTCAAGCTAATTCTGATGGATCCCCTTCTAAGAGTTCTAACGAGCTCCTGACAAGGATTTCCAGATGGGTTCCTCCCCCTCCTGGGATTCTCAAACTCAACGTTGATGGAGCATTTTCCTCTACTTGCAGCATGGCTGCCTTTGGTATTGTTGCCCGAGATAGTAGTGGTCACGCTCAGATGTGGCGCTTTGGTAGAGTGGTTGCCTCCTCTGCTATCCTCATTGAAGCATGGGCCCTCCGAATAGCATGCACTTTGGCAATGGAATGTAAACTGGCAAACGCCATCTTTGAATCTGATTGTTTAACACTCATCAACTGCTTATCAGATTGCAGCCTCCAAGGGCCCTGGGAAATCCGTCCCCTCATTGATGACATCAAGACCTGGGCTTCTTCTTATAATTGGAAATTTACTTGGTGTAATAGGAAAGCTAATGAAGCTGCCCATTGGCTAGCAACTAGTTGCTTAGCTAGGAAAATTTTGTCTCCTACGGGTTGTATTCCGCCCGGTTTTGATTCTGTCCTGTGTAGAGATCATCCCCCATAGTTTGTTCCTCTGAGTTTCTTGGTTTAATATGATATCCTTTTCAAAAAAAAAATACATGGAAACATTTGCTTAGTTTACCCCCATATTATCTTATACATCCCTTTTTGTAGCCATTTGGCCGCCCTATAATCTCCTTTTCTTTTCTTTATTTTCTTTCTCTTTTGTCTTTTCTGGGGTATGCCCTTTGTAGGCTGTACATTTATTATTATTATTATTATTATTATTATTATTATTATTATTATTATTATTATTATTATTATTATTATTATTATTATTTTAAGCTAATTTACCCCCCCAAAAAAAAAAAACACCAAAAGCTGAAAATCGAGCCTAGGAACTGAGAGGGCTTTGGGAAGCAAACATAATTGGCTATCCCCTGAGAGCATGATCAAACCAAGTTGTAATCCAAAATCCTAGCTGCAGCCCATAACACCTCTAGCAATAATATGACAGCAACCTCCCTCCACTCCAAAAGCTTCCAACCAAAAGGGCCGTTAAAAAAAAAAAAAAACCAGCACGCCATAAATTTATACGTGTCTTCGTATAAATGTGTGCCTTTCGTGTGTTGTTCTAGACTTGTTGTCATTATAGCATGCATATAGCCAGTGTACTATATGATCACGGGTCCAATAAATCTTCCAGTGTCAAAAAAAATGTACTGAAGTTTTACATTTTAGAAGTTGTCAATCTTATTTATTTGACTTTGGCCAATGAATTTAGATTCATGTCAAATTCATGTCAATGCTTTCACGTCAAACTAACTCTGTAATAATCTAGTTAATTATTGTGGAAACGTTTTTTTTTAGTTGTGAAGAAAAATTTCATTAACTTAGGCTCCGTTTGTTTAGCCATAAAATATTTTCCTATAAAATATTTCATTCAATTTCCGGTGTTTGGTTGGAGGAAATATAAGTAATATGTTTTCCTCGTAAAATGAAATCAATTTTTACGTCTCAAATTTCCCAACCAGATGATTCTCTCCATCTCTCTATCTCAATTTCAATGCTAAAAATCCCCTCTCTCTCTCTCTATATATACACACCCAATATCGCATACATACATCCTCGTACAATTAATTGTTCTTGACACCATAGCAACATAAAATATTATATGCAAATCCCTCCTACTGTTCATCATTTGGAGGTAGTTTTATAATGTTGGGTCAATTGCAAAATCGGGTTTAAAGATGGATGGATTGCGTTTTATTGAACTAAATTATGACAGTTGACGTGGAGGTATAAATATAAATAAATAAATAAATAAATAAATATATATATATATATACACCGGTGATCCAATCAAGGATCCCGGATTGAAGGTTTTTGGGTGTTTTGAAGGTTTTAAAAGATGTTTTTGCATGATCCGAGCCGTCTAATGTGTTCAAAAGATGTTTTCCAAGGTCCCCGCGGGAAATCTGCAAAAACAAAATACCGGGAAGGGCTTGATCCAAACAGCTTTTCGCAAAAATTGTATATTTACAGTTTTGCGAAAAACTATTGGATGAAGCCCTTCCCGGTATTGTTTTTTGATGATTTCCCGCTTGGACCCTTGAAACCACCTTTTGAACACATTGGACGGTTCGGATCATGAAAATTTGATCCGGAACTATGAGTTCCGGACTTAGGGATCCCGGACTAGATCGGGACTCTATATATATATATTTTGGGTTACTTAGCTAAAAACAAATCACCATCCCACCTCCGGCCAACGACCACCCCACCTCTGGCCCACCACTTCCAGCGACCAAAAAAATTAGTGAGATGTCACTAATTTTTAAAAATTCTAATTTTGAATATAAAATTCAAAAAAATCGTCACCCGACCTCCGGTCGACCACCACCCCACCTTTGGCCCCTTCCGGCGACGAAAAAAATTAGTGAGATGTCACTAATTTTTAAAATTTCTTTTTTCAAACATAAAATTTGAAAAATCTTCACCCCACATCCAGTTGACCACCACACAACCTCTGGCCAACCCAACCAGAAAAATTAGTGAGATGTCACTAATTTTTAAAAATTTTAATTTCAAACATAAAATTCAAAAAAATAACTACCCCACCACTAGCACCTCGGCGACCAAACAAATTAGTGAGATGTCACCAATTTTTAAAAATTCTTTTTTCAAACATAAAATTCAAAAAAATCTCCACCCCACCTCCGGCCGACCACCACCCCACCTTTGGCCGACCACTTCCGGCGACAAAAAAATTAGTGAGATGTCACTAATTTTTAAAAATTCTAATTTCGAACTTAAAATTCAAAAAAATCACCACCTCACCTTTGGACGACCACTTCCGGTGACCAAAAAAATTAGTGAGATGTCACTAATTTTTAAAAATTTAAATTTCGAACCTAAAATTCAAAAAAATACCACCCCACCTCCGTCCAACCACCACCCCATATCTGGCCAACCACTTCCGGCGACCAAAAAATTAGTGAAATGTCACTAATTTTTAAAATTTCAAATTTCAAACATAAATTCAAAAAAATCACCACCCCACCTTCGGGCCGACCACCATCCCACCTCTAGCCGACCACTTCTGGCGACCAAAAAATTTGTAAAATGTCACTAATTTTAAAAAATTCAAATTAATTTCGAATATAAAATTCAAAAAAATCACCACCCCACCTCTAGCCAGAAAATTCAAAAAAATCAACTCCTGCCTCTTGGCCGACCACCACCCCACCTCAAGCCGACCACTTTATGCGACTCAAAAAATTAGTGAAATGTCACTAGTTTTTAAAAGCTCTAATTTTTGTGCAGAAAATGCAAAAAAAATCAACTCCTCTACCGACCACTATACCACCTCCGACCGACCACTTCCAGCGGTCCGAAAAAATAGTGAGATTTCTCTAATTTTTAAATGTTCTAATTTCGTACAGAAAATTAAAAAAAATCAACTCCTACTTTAGGCCTACCACCACTCCACCTCCGACCGCCCACTTCAGGTGAACAATAAAATTTGTGACATTTCTAATTTTTAAGAATTCTAATTTCGTATAGAAAATTCAAAAGAATCAACTCCTACCTCCGGCCGACCACTTCCGGCGATCACTAATTTTCTGAAGTTCTAATTTAGTGTTAAAAATTAGATTTTTAAAGGAAAAGAAATAAAAAAAAATTAGTTTCCTGTGTCCGTAGTCTTCTCATTTCCTCGACAAATCCCTCTAGAAATCCAAATCCAAGCACAAAGACTCGAGGATCCTATTGTAGAAACTCAAAGTCAAAGTGGTTGGGTACTTGAGTGAGACAAGCTCAAAGCAGAGCAAATAGATGCATTTGCCATAAGGACTCCTATGTTACAAAAAACCAGTGGATCAATGTTTGAGAGAGAGAGAGAGAGAGAGAGAGAGAGAGAGAGAGAGAGAGAGAGAGAGAGAGAGAGAGAGAGCGATATACCTGGGGCTGGAGGTCATAGTTGAGAGAGCCTCTTTAGGGAGTGAGGGTATTTGTGACCAAAAGTAAGAGAGAGTGGGTGTGTTTTATCCTTTTATTAAATCATAGTTACAAACAATGTCTTTATGTTTGATTGCAAAAATTCCTTGTCCTTCTCTTCAAATAGGCAAAATATTGTGCATTTATAACTAATTATTCCTTTTTTTTTTTGCTAGGCAAAAGAAATGTATTAATCCTTGAAAAAGATACAAAGATTAAAAGGACCAAGGGCATAACGGCAAAAAGCTACCCACCGAGACCCAAGAGAAACAAAGATGGCAAGAAGCCAACCAAACCCAAAGGGACCAAAGAAAAACCCCACCTGAGCCTGTAAGCTCCATAGGCCGAGTTCTCTCGTGGTTGGCAATTTCATGTCAAAACACACATTTATGTGTATTCCTTTTTTTATCGAGTTGTCTTTTCTTTTTCTTATTATTTTAGAGTGTTTGTTTAGGATGTGGAATGGAATCAATGTGTCAATATAATTGAGAGGTAGATTGATAGGTTTAGTCAAGTTTTACATGTTAATTGTTGGAGAAAAGAAGTTTCAACGAAGTGCTCAAGCATTTTCAAGCCACGGGTCCAGCATATGGGCTGTTAGGAAAGTGCTCGAGCAACTTTCAATGTGCTCGAGCAGTTGGCAAAGCTTATTAAAGGGCAGCCGCTAGGGTTTCGAAAAGAGAATACTATTGTTCTTGAGTCAATTGCGAGGATTCTCAATTGTGTAGTAAGTTCGATTGTAACCGTACAATGTTTTTCTATAGTGCTTGATTCCTTCCCGTGGTTTTTACCCATCTAGGGTTTTTCCAAGTATATCGTGCGTTCATCGTTTATTTATTTATTTTTTGTTCCTATTATTGCTTGATTATTTGTTTGCTAGCAAAAGAGGATTTTTCAATTGGTATTAGAGCGGGTCGCTCGTTATATTAGGGTTTATTCCTAGAGTGGATCCTGAGTTAAGATGAACACACACACGCACACAAACATGTATCATTTATCTAGTCGTGTACCGATTTTGGATAGTGAGAATTTTGATTATTGGAAATCCAGAATAAAAGCTGTTATGAGATCAGCAGACGAAGAAATTTGGAAGTCGTGTGTTAATGGTTATTCATACCCTACTGTTACAGTGAATAATCAAGCAGTACCCAAACCTAGTTGCGAGACATCTGTCGCAGAAAAGGCACAATTACAAGCAAATAATAGAGCCTTGGGTATTTTATTTAGTGCAGTGGATGTGAATGAACACCGTAAGATATCCAACTGCGAAATAGCAAAGGAAGCATGAGATATTTTAGTCACTTGTCATGAGGGTACTGATGTTGTCAAGCAATCCAAATTGCAAAGGCTTACAACCGAATTTGAGGTTATTAGAATGCAAGAAGACGAGACATTCAACCAGTTTTATTCTAAGCTAATCTCCATTGTTAGTAGCTGTGAAACTTTAGGTGAACCAATTACTCCATTAGAGTTATTAAATTTTTTTTGCGATCTTTGCCTGAAAGATTTAAAACTAAGGTCACTATGCTTGAAGGTAAACTCAAGCTTAAAGAAAAGTCTGTTGAAGAGGTAGTTGGTCTTCTTCAAACCTATGAGGCAGATATGTTGCAATCTGAATCTCAGAAATCAAAAATAAAATCTTTGACTAAGTCGATTGCTTTTAAAAGTTCTCAATTGATGAGACAGATTTAGATTGCAATAATGATGATGACCATGTTACTGAAAACATGGACTTATTTTTTCAAATTTTGAAAAAGTTTTTTAAAAAGAAAGCTATAAAAAATCGTTCTAAGATTAAAAAGAACAATCATAATGGTAAAGAAGATTTTTCTATTGGTAACGAGAAAAATGGAGGGAAAGGACAACCATCAGAGCCCAAATGTAGCGAGTGTCATGGGTATGGTCACTTGGCTCATGAATGTATCAACAAGTTGAAAAAGAAGGCGAATTACTAAGCTAACATAACTTGGGATGATGATAGTGAGTCTAGCAAGTCTGAGGAAGAACAAGAAGATAACAAAAAATATATTGCATTTGGGGCATCCTTAGAATCACATCTTAGTGAGGAATCTTCGGTTGACAGTGATGATGAGGAAGAAGGAGATGAGTTTGAGGACAATCAGGAGTTGAGAGAAAAATATGATCAATTATATTGAGAAAGTGTTAAGATCACCCAGGTAAATCTTAAATTGGCTGAGAAGTATAAGTCAGCTATGGCGGAGTTGGCGAAACTAAAAAATCAGGTTGATGATCCGAAAGGGGTGTTAGCCTCCGTTAAAGGAGAGAGAGACATGCTTCAAAAGGAAGTTGTAGGATTGAAAGAGAAAATCAACGTCTTGACTGATCAAAACTCCCTACTCGAAATTGAACTTGCAAGTGCTTATAGTGTATTTGAGCGTTTCAATGCAGGATCAAAATCCTTGGATGACATGCTTCTTATGCAAAGGCCATCAAGTGCCAAGTCAGGCCTTGGCTAGCTTGGAGAATCAACATCAATGCAAAATGGAGGTAAAATTAATGAAACAAAGCCTACCAAGGTAAATTCTAAACCTCATGCTATTCCTATTGTTCATGATAACGTTAAGACGACTCATGACATTAATAAGACAAACAAGAAAAAAATCATTCCGACGTGTCATTACTGTCATGTTAAGGGTCATATTAAACCAAACTGTTTTAAACTCCATGGTTATCCTATCACTAGTCATGTTCATGCTCCACAAAATATAGATAATTATGTTCAGGTAAGTAACATGAAACCTAGACCTCTTCGTGGGAAGTTACAAATGTCAAATATTTCACACACCCACTTAGCATATTCTCATAGTTATGACAAACATGTGCCTACGTGTCATTTTTGTGGAGTGAAGGGTCACATTCGACCAAATTGCTTTAAACTCCATGGGTACCCCAATCCTTCTTCTCAATATCAATATGTTAATGACTATCCTGGTAGATCTCAAAGACCCAGACGTAAGGTGACTCATGGAAATTATAAGAAGGTGGACCCTATACATGTTCCTACAAATGGTAAAAAAATTGAGAAGGTCAGGACTAGACCTATCTGGGTTAGGAGGTCAAATTTGAGACCTCATGCGGATTTGTCCGCTGATGCTCTAGATGACTCGGGATCATCTAGAGGAGTTGACCTTGCATTTTGAAGCTTGATCTTGGTTCCATAGTCTAGGTTGATCGATCTCCATTGCTTATCTTGCACCTAGTTCTATGGGTTTAGTCATTTATATAGTTTTATTATTTCTCTAGTTTGGAACACTATGTTTATTTCTTTGTTGACATTGATTTTACATGTTTTTAAAAAAAAAAAAATGAATATCTTAAAATCCTCTAAAAATATATTTTTTATTTTTTCTGCACTGTGGATGCCTTGAGGTTTGAGTTTGACGCTATGAGATTTGACCATCTTAACGTCTTGATAGTGTATGGGCATCCTTTTTGGTTCTTTCTTGCGATGTATTTAGGAGTTAAATGTATCAGGCCACATGTCTCTGTGACTACCACCAGACTACACGTCAAAGTTAAAAAGATTACTTGACAAGGCGAGTTTGATTCTCATGCACCTGGATATGTCTCGTATTTTTCCTAGGCGATTGATCATTTTTAGGCTGATATCTGGATACGTTGTTATATGTCCTTATATGCAAAAGAATTAAAAAAAAATATCCCTAGTTGTGGGTGAGATAAATGTTTATCCGGGCGTTCATTGAGTAACCGGACAATTTGGGTGAGGTACTCTCCCTCTAAGCGTTCGCGTCAAAAGGTGGATAGACCTCGTGAAGACATCTGTATTGGACCACTTGCCTAGTAACCGGATCATTCGACTCTATCCAGTCTGAATATTCGCGTCAAACGGTAGTGGGGTAAAAGAGAATTAAAGCATTCGTGATTGGACCATTTACTTAGTAACCGGGCATTGGGTGTGAGGTACTCTTACTCCCAATTTTCGCGTCAAACGACAATGGGGTAAAAGCGAAAACACGACAATGAAGTTCTATCTAATATTAAGTATTAAGTTGAGGGGGAGTTGTTTTTTTTTTGGAGACATAATTAGTATCAATGGGTGCTTGGTTTAACTTCGTGAGGGGGAGAGTGCGTGACAGACCAATGGTACATGAGAATTTTTCGGATGCTTGGATGGTGATCTTAATTTCCTATGGCGTGTTTCACACACTCACCGCTGTCATAGACTTATATGTCATGGTGCATTTAATTTTTCAATATATCCTTGATTGGTTCTATTTGATTTGCCCATGCATTTTCATTATGTTCGCTCCTCGAATCTCGTAGTCAAGACCTGCACCTTAGTTGGTTTGATCCAGTGTTGAGTTCTATTATTTTATTGGTCTATTTTTGGATGCTCATACATTTCTGGGTACTTTGATATATGGATCAGTTACATTGCTCATGGCTTTATGAAGTTTCAATTTTGATTTATTGGCTATCAAAGTCTCTTAACTTGTTGAGTTATGGTTGTTTTTTCTCTTATGGCATAGCTGGTTCTTCAAAAGTCTGTATTGGTTCCTCAATATTGCTTGGTGGTAACTTCTTGGCTCTTCTACCTTTGTCCTTCCGTGACAAAAAGGGGGAGTAATATTCAGTTTTGGTTCTAACAGATTGTGTGCTTTAGTGTTGTTGCAGCTTTGCAGATGATCACATTCTGTTAAGGGATAGGTTTTTTCAATGTTAGTGTGTTTTGTTATGGAAGTGTCAAAGGGGGAGATTGTAAGCTCCATAGGCCGAGCTCTCTCGTGGTTGGCAATTTCATGTCAAAACACACATTTACGTGTATTCCTTTTTTTATCGAGTTGTCTTTTCTTTTTCTTATTATTTCAGAGTGTTTGTTTAGGATGTGGAATGGAATCAATGTGTCAATATAATTGAGAGGTAGATTGATAGGTTTAGTCACGTTTTAGATGTTAATTGCTGGAGAAAAGAAGTTTCAACAAAGTGCTCAAGCATTTTCAAGCTACGGGTCCAGCATATGGGCTGTAAGGAAAGTGCTCGAGCAACTTTCAATGTGCTCGAGCAGTCGGCAAAGCTTATTCAAGGGCAGCAGCTAGGGTTTCGAAAAGAGAACTTCGGCTGCCATATTTTTGACGTCTAAGAAGAGAGAGAGAAAGCGGCCTTTTGATTGGTTTCTTCCTTTGAGTCTTGGAGTTCAAGTTATGATCGTTCATTGAGCAACACAATCAACTCCAAGAACTTTCTATCAACCTAGATTCTTTTCTTGCGTCAAACTTCGATGGATTTCTAAAAGTTTTTCGGAAGGCTTGAGAGATTCAAGTTGGTGGCAATCAAGCACAGGATACGGTGAACGAGGATTCGGCTATCGTTCTTGAGTCAATTGCGAGGATTCTCAATTGTGTAGTAAGTTCGATTGTAACCGTACAATGTTTTTTTATAGTGCTTGATTCCTTCCCGTGGTTTTTTACCCATCTAGGGTTTTTCCACGTATATCGCGCGTTCATCGTTTATTTATTTATTTTTTGTTCCTATTATTGCTTGATTATTTGTTTGCTAGCAAAATAGGATTTTTCGAGCCTAACACCAAAACAACCAAAACCCCGAACCCAACCAAAGAACACCTAGATCTGTGAAGAAAAACAACCACTAAGGTAATTAACCCAAGAACCAGTTACCAGAACAAAACTAACACCGAAACGCGAGCTAAAACAAAACAAAAAACCAAACCACTAGACACCACAAGCGGAACAAACCAAAACAACCTCGCCAAGAAGAACAAAGTAGATCAAATTAATTAAAATCCAAAGAAAGAGAACTACCATCACTACAAGAATTTCTGACTTTTGCAACAGTTGAAAACGTTGCAAAAGATGGCCAAAACTGTTACTAAAGGCCCAGATGACCTATACCAACGTTTGCTCAACTGTCGCATGAAGTGTTATAATATATCCGTCACTGTAGGGTTCTAGTAACACTTTTGACAACCGTTGGTACCACCATTCTCTTTAGTAACGGTTGCTTTAGTAACGTTTACAACTGTCGCAACACCATAATTTTGACACATGCTATTGTTGGACTTTAGTAACACTTGGAACCATTACTATAGACCCTTCTTCTTATTTTTTAATAGCAGCTATAGCAATACTTGAAACCGTTGCTATAGACCCCTTTTTTAAAATAAAAATAAAAATCACCCATATATATGCCAGCCATTTATTTTCATATTATACCCAGAAACTTGTTATCAAATAACATGTCCATAAAGCTAAAAGTCTAGGAATTGCTATTTCCTTCAAAAGTAAACCTTGATACCATAATTCAACCATCACGTAACTTGTCAAAAGTAAAGAGTACATCAAATCTTCATGCCTAGCATAACAATCATTCACAAGGTATATCTTGGCTAAGACTAATTGTCCAGACAAAAATGACAAAAACTATCATAAGTTTTCCTTTAATGAAGTCCTCCATCAAAATAGATATCCGCAACTAGATTCTTCCATATTGCCCTACTACCTGCAATAAAAAAGGCAATGAAAATAACTAAATAATGCAAGGCAAAAAAAAAAAATGCTAAACACAATTGGTAGCACGCGTATAAACTTCCCGGCCAAAGTTCCAGAACCAACTACGAAAATAAGATATCAACAGCTGGGCTCAACATCTAAGTGAAATAGGGTTGCTTATGTATGCAAATTTGATAAACCTAACTGTTGTGTAATGAATACGTGTCGTATCCGTGTCCCATATCCATGCTTCATTGCACCTCACACAATCCAACAACACAATAAAATATGACACAACAGAGATATAGAGTCTCAAATGGAGTTCCAACAAGTGGGTAGCAATTAATACCCAAATGTACAGCCACGTACATTTGCTGAAATAAACATGTGGATGCAAGTGTTATACTAAGTCTACTTTTATTCCATTATTTGTGATAATTAGACCGGTAAAACTGTCTAGAAAAAAAGCTAGAGAGTATTGATTTCATGTAGAGAACACATACCTAGCTCAAACCGAGTAATATTCGCTAGCAATTGGCGGTGAACCCTCTAGATTGTCCTATTACCTGCAATAAAAACGACAATGGAAGAAATTCATGGCTGCATTGTGAAGCAATTCTTATGTTTACGCAGGTTACTTGACTATGGAAGGAACAAACTGAATTTTAAATATCAGTCAAGTGGAAAGTGAACACCCATACCACGTGTAATTCCTCTTTTGTTTGGCTTACCTAATTCATCTATTAAAAAACAACTTGATCAATCTAAGACAACAATAAAAAAGAACTTTCAGCACCTAACAGTGTAGTTTCAGAGCCCAAATCAATTTCCAGCAACTAACTAATAGTTTTTGACAACCCAAAACTCATTTCAGCATTCTGAATACTAGTTTTCTGTATCTAAATAACAGTTACAACAACATTTTCAGTCTTATAATGGCATTTTCAGCAACTAAATCGCACAGTTTCAGCAACTACAGAGGTGGTTTCAAAAACTGCACTTTACAGCATGGGTTTTCCAATTCCAGCATCTAATTTCAGTTTCTATGGAAATCCAACAAAGTCAAGCAACTAGATATCAAAGTCAATACTATTATGCATACCTTGGAGCTTGGAAATTCTGTGAGATAAGCAAAACTGCCACAATGAAAATTGAAAATCAACTGAATGTCATTAGCAATATGAAAACAGTTTGGAAGTACCACTAGAACAAAGAAAATCAAATGAAGCTTAGGTTTTCTACACAACAAGTTGAAATATGTTACACAGTTGAGTATATTAATGTATGGAGATGAGACAAAACTAAGACAAATATGACGTAAAAAAAAACACCTTGTCTGTGAAAATACAGAATCAGAGATAATCCTTGGTGTGTTTGTGGAGAAGCTTGATCACGAGTACCACTCGCACCTTCTTGAACATGTCAAAGAACAATTGACATGCAATAAGAAACAATACAACTCCAAATAAGCATATACAAAGTATGATTATACACATTGCCAATGTAATAAACTGTATTCATAACCTGTAAATCAGAGTGCCTAAGTAAGAAGTCAAAACAACTAGACATCGAAATCGGAGTCGGAGTCGGAGTCTTCAATCAATTGGCCTTCACATGTCAATGGTTCACTTACAGTAGATCCGGTTGCATCATTTCTAGACCAATCGAGGTTGTCATTTCCATCCGTATCGATGTCCTCAATTATCAGCTCATAAGGCTCATTATCATAATTCATAGTATGTGTCCCCATCGTCTTCTTCCCTTTCACCATTACCAACATCGAACACATCCCTAGCTTTTGTTCTAACGGCAACGAGCCAACCTTTGTCCCTTGGATCTTTCACATAATAAACTTGTGAAGCTTGAGAAGCTAAAATAAATGGTTCATCGTTTAGCCGTTCTCCCGTGTGTATCAAGCGTGAGAAATTCACAAGAACGAAACCATATTCATCTATCTTATGGCCCCTACTTGTATTGACATCAGCCCAATCACATTTGAAAAGAACATATCTCATCTTGTCGAAATAGTTCAACTCAACAATATCTTGGAGAACACCATAGTACATATTTCCTCCCTCAACAGGCACACAAACCCCACTATTCTGAGTTTTCTTTGTCTCCTCGCTACTT
Organism: Vaccinium myrtillus; assembly: GCA_016920895.1. Lineage (NCBI taxonomy): Eukaryota > Viridiplantae > Streptophyta > Magnoliopsida > Ericales > Ericaceae > Vaccinium > Vaccinium myrtillus. Next base: position 16,063,940 of record CM029272.1, on the reverse strand, counting down.
TTTACTCGAAATTTGAACCCATTAACAACAAAACGTTTGAATCTTTTAGCTTCAGTGTTTGGGCCTCGAGCAAGCCACTTGATTTTATCAGAAAGTTGTTGCTTCCGCGTGTCATCCATAAGTGCAACCTGGCATTGCGATGGACGATTACAACTACAAACCTATAAAATCAATTTTAGTAACTATTATAATTACTATTTCCATACTCACATACAACCGAAACCAATCACAAAACTTTTCCATGTGATTCTTATGAAGGGCTTCATCGGTAAGGCGACGAGGACGACTTTGTCTCTTTAGATGTTGCTTGTGTTCCCTATATATTCAAAATTAAGTTGTTATTTGTTACAAATACTACATGAGGGCATGGTAGAGGCAACTTATTGTACTAAAAAAAATATCACTTACTCGCGGAAAGGAATAATTTCATCAGTGTTGAACAACACATAACGGTGTGCTTGTGTCCACGACTTTTGATCAAGTTCAGACCACGCCACTAAAGACTGCGTATATTAACATGCTTTTTTAGTTTGATTTTGATAAAAAAAAATCCCCAATCTGTCCTTCTATAGTCACCATAATCCGAATACATTGTTCATTCAAGTGCTCATTACCAACAGAAACAACAATGGGTATTCCTGTATCGACAGGGTCGTGGAATAAAACATTTATGTGATCTCGAATGATGTCGTTTTCTCATTTGGATGTTTTAGCAATGGGTATTCCTGTATCTGTCCCCAATCTGTCCTTCTATAGTCACCATAATCCGAATACATTGTTCATTCAAGTGCTCATTACCAACAGAAACAACAATGGGTATTCCTGTATCGACAGGGTCGTGGAATAAAACATTTATGTGATCTCGAATGATGTCGTTTTCTCATTTGGATGTTTTAGCAAAAGTACAATGCCCTACTTATGAGTCTTGCCCAATTAGTCAAGTTGTTCAAACAAGTTTAAAATCCATTAAAAAAAAAGGAGCTATTACTAATGCATTTGACTTTTCCATGCTTGAACTACTAGCTATAATCCTTAACACCTTAACGACAAAAATCCCAATCATGGAAATGGTATCTAGGGCAATATATAATTAGCCCCCCTTTGGACTCTAGTTAGTCAGTACATGCAAAATCAGAATCACGCGATTCAATACATAACATAAAAAACAAATCGAATAAAAATTGCTGGAATGTTTTATTGAATAAGAAATTATTCATCACAATATGAAATTATCCATCACTAAGCCTTTTCGGATATAGGTTTGCACCAAAAAAGAAAGAGGAAAGTCGAACAAACCTGAAACTCACGATTAGAACCCTCGAACCCAAACTCACGATGAGAACCCCAGAATCAGAGCAGATCGATCGAGCAGTGCTTTACACAAAGGGGAATCATCGAGAGAGGGAAGGATACCGCTGGAGAGGCTGTAAGAGCTTCATTCGTCTCTAGAGATCGATCGACAGTAATGAGATTTGGTCTCTCTCCCTCTGTATTCCACCGATTTGGTCTCTCTCCCTCTGTATTCCACCGATTTGGTCTCTCTCGCTCTGTATTGCACCGCCAGGTTTTGCAAATGAAGTGAAAGTAAGATAAGGGGGAGAAACCATTAAACGGCACCGTTTGGTCCATTGAATATAAAATATTTGAAGTGCTCCAATTTTTTTCCTGCGTTATAACCCCCGCCGAAATATGCCCGCCGAAAAAAAAAATGGTGTTGCCTTTAAATTTGCTCCTTTCTGTTGGTACCAAACCAATGGTTGTGTGGGGCCCGCTTGTCTCACACAAATGATCCGAGCTGTTCAATAATTTCAAAATAACTATTCGATTAAGATCCTAGAAAACAAGCTCAATTGAATACTTATGAGTCATTAATCCAATCATTTATTTATTTTTTTAGAATTTAGGATCTTGGATGCTGAATGATATTTCGCGTCCGATCAAATGTTTAGCGATATGTGATTTACTTCATTATAGTGCAAAATAATTTAATCCATATTATGCAACAGACGGTTCTGATAGGAAAAAAAAAAGACTTCAAGTGAGGCTCGAGGGGATTCTATAAGACTTTAATTCATTCGGACGTTTTAATATCTTCTCATCACGTGGTTGTCAATATCCGATGATTTTCATTTTTGGTGACGACGATGGAATAATGAAAATGTGAAATCCTGACGGTTCAGATTGGTCATTATAAAAATAGACTCGACAATTGCCTTTAGAATCTATAGTTCAACTTACTTAATAGCAAACTAGGTCTTGCGCAGTACGTGGATGTATAGAGCCATACAATTGCGACGCAATCACGATGATCGAGATCGTTTATTTTATTATGCTTGTTGATTAAATCGTTCTTGTAAATTTTTTGCTTGATCAGTTTTATAGGGCCCTTTCATCGAGACATGATTAATAGAACTAAGTCTTGTGCAGTAGTTGAATGTACAGTAGCCACACGACCCAGACATAATCATGACGATCGAGATCGTTGATTTCTTGGTGCTTGCTGATTAAATCTTTCATGTAAATTTTTGGCTCGATTAGATTTAGAAAGTACTTTCATCGGGACGCAGTTGATATTAAATTAAGTATTGTGCAATAGTTTATGTACGGTAGCCACACGATCACGACATAATCAGGACGATCGAGATCGTTGATTATGTTGTGTTCGTTGATTATAACATCCATGTAAATTTTTTGTGTGTTATAGCTGTTTATAATTATATGATATAGTTGATGATATATGTAAATCGATCTTTAGAATGAAGTATATTAGCATATACTATATGTGGGCCTAATGAGGAGGGTATTTAGTAACGGTTGGAGGGTATTTAGTAACGGTTTGTTTTGACTGTTACTAGAAACAGGGCTTTAATAACGGTTTTTATTGAACCGTTACTAGAAACAGGGCTTTAGTAACGATTTTTATTGAACCGTTACTAAATTAATGTAATACACTAACAGTTCAATAAAAACCGTTACTAAAGCCCTGTTTCTAGTAACGGTTTTAGAACCGTTACTATAACCAATGTCTACCAACGGTTTCTCCAACCGTTACTAAAAAAACTGTTACTAGATCTTGATATTCTTGTAGTGCATCCTCCGTTTCAGAAAAATCCTCCTCCTTCGTTTCAGCAAACCATAAACTCTATCTAGCAAAACCATCGGCCTCCAACTCCATATATTTTTTCAAGTTAAAGTCTTTCCCTCCAAAAAATTTGACTCCGAATGAAGCTCCAATATCCATCGCATTCTAAGCTTGTTGAAGTAATAAAATGGAATTTCTGGGCGAGAGATGAATATATGAGAATGTTATTATTAGTAACTAGGTAGAAACTTGAAACAAAAATGCTACAATTATCATCCAAATACCGGACAACAAAAATGAAAATTTCTCTTTTGGCAAAAATTATTTACATGACATCAAAAAATATTTTACATTTAAACAAACGGAGCCAATTGTATCTTTTATATTAGGTTAATACACTTTTTTGCCATTAAAAAAAATAAAATTTGTGATCGTGGTCCCGCTCATATATGTACGCGCGCGAGTGTTTGTGCATAAATTTGTGTGTATAGTTTGAGTGTGGTTGTATGCTTGTTGATAATGAAACGCACGACTTTTACATATATAGCCGATCGAAAAGTGCCAAGGAAAAAGTAGTGCAAGAGAAACCAAGGTAAAAAGTACAATAATTGAAGCAATTGACGCTTATCATCTTTGATTTGTGGTATTTGATGTAATAAAGCTATTTGTTGACAAACTGAGGGTTATAATCATAATGGAAGGCCCTATCCTATGCCTATCTATTGGAAAATAAGTTTGGAAATTCATGCTCCTCCATTCCATCAACTTGGTGCAATTCAAACAAGCAATTTGCCAACTTGCCGTCCTTTGGTACCCCCCCCTGTGATGTATTTGTTTTCTTTGGTGTCTAGTTCTGTTCTTCTTTTGATGTTGTAGGGTCAGGACATATTTTGCAATTTTGCCATTTGATCAGTGTTTGTACACACCCTTAGTCTCACACACTCACAGTTGCTTGTGTTTTCTTGACCCCTTTGCAAGGTGGTTGTCTGTCTCTTGTTGATCATTCTATATCGGCCATTGTTAGGGATGACAACAAGTAGGATATGGATCTGGAGACCCTATTCTACCCCCATCCCTAATTAGGAATTTTTTAAAACAAAATACCATATATACCCGCCTCCATATCCAGAAGGAACAATGGACAATCTACCATATATACCCGCCTCCCGTTAGGGATCGATTATATTTAGATAAATCCATATCTAAATTAATTGAAAAAAAAAACCGATAATATCTAATTTGTGTCCTACAGTAAAAAAAAAAATCATTTAAAACAAAATACAATAGAAAGTTACAAAGAAATATAGTCTACCAAGACTATAAAATCTTAACAACAACCATCATTAATTTTTTTTAACACTTAAGCCTACATAATTTTAATCCGGAACAATACACACAACTTATACATATATGCATACTTATATACACACATGCATATACATTTATGTACTATATGCTCGCATATATACACACATTCATAAAATATATATATACAAATTGAAACGGGGTGGGTACGGGTATTCTGGGGTGGGTATCACATAATATATTATACCTGCCCCGTGTTCAATAGGGGATTCTTTAAGTTCTACCATACCGACTCCTATTGTATGAAAAATTGAGTAATATCCGCCTCCAAATAAGCAGAGCGGGTCGGGTATCCATCGAGATTGGGTTTTTTTTAAACCTTTTTCACATTTGAATCTGATTGGCCCCACTTTTTCTGGCCTCCCCCTCCCCATCTGATCGGGTTCCCCTTCTGCAATTTTCTTGGTTAGATTGCCCTCCCCTCTCCTCTTTTTCCCTCTTTGTCAAATCTAATCAAGTTTTTCCCCTTTCCTTTTTTCCCCATCCCTGGTCAGATTGGCTCCCCATCTTTGGTATTCCACTCCCCGTCCTATCCAATCCCGTCCTCCCCTTCGCTTCCCCTCTCCGATATTCCCATTTCCCGTCTGATCCAATTTTCCCTTGTTTGGGTTGGTTGTTATGCATGGGTTGTCTCAGGTTAGTTGCTTTTTTTTCCCTCTCCTTTTGCTATGGGTTTTGCTTGCATCCTGATCATCGTTGGTGCTGTGCCCGTTGGCCGCATTTCCTTTTTTGATACATGTAGTCTTGTTTTTGAAGAAATTCTGAAATTGATAACATAAATTGCAGAGAAAACCAAACTCATCGTGTTCTTCAATCTCAGTGTGTCTTTTATTTCATTCTGTTTTTGGTTAGTTACAAAGCTCAGGACTAATGCCCTTTTTATACAACACCTAACTAACAGAACCGACTTAACTACAAACGGAAAAGGTTATCACAGAACAACTACCCAACGGAAAAGATAACACCGTTAATGTCAGTTAGTGCCCTTGCTTAACACCTCCCCGCAAACCAATGGGGATGTCAATCACCATTAGTTTGGAACGAAGAAACTGGAACCTGTCAACAGAGAGAGGCTTCGTGAAGATATCTGCAACCTGTTCCTTGGTCCCAATGTGAAGCACCTTAATCTGATTACTTAAAACCTTTTCACGAATGAAATGGTAATCAACTTCTACATGCTTCGTGCGAGCATGAAAAACAGGATTCGAAGCAAGAGAGATGGCAGACAAATTGTCACACCAAATGTGATGAGGAGAAGAGACAGAAATACCCAAATCATGAAGAAGATGTTGCAGCCAAGTAACATCTGCTGCTGTCTGGGCTAAAGAACGATACTCTGCCTCAGTTGATGAACGAGCAACCGTGTGTTGCTTTTTAGCACACCACGAGATGAGATTTGAACCAAGATAAACACAAAATCCCGTAGTAGATATCTCCTGTCCATACTATCACCTGCCCAGTCAGCATCAAAGTAAGCAGACACAAGCAAAGAACCAGGACGAAACACAAGACCTTGATATACACTCTCTTGGAGATACCTCAAAATCCTCTTGACAGCAATAAAATGGCTCTGTTTTGGACAATGCATATGCTGACAAGCGTAATTTACAGCAAAGGAGAGCTCAGGTCTGGTGAGAGTCAAGTACTGAAGAGACCCCACTATAGTTCGATACCACGTGACATCGGAAAACAGTGGATCAGGATCAAGTTTGGCTGGCTTGACAGAGGATGGTGATGCACTAGATTTACATTCACTCATGCCAGCTTTAAGTAGTAGATCTGAAGCGTACTTTGCTTGGGACAACAACACACTTGCACCATGATAACTAACTTCTATTCCCAGGAAATAACTAAGATTTCCTAAGTCCTTCATCACAAATCTGGTACCAAGGGTATCAACAAGAGTTGAAATATAAGAAGTATCACTACCAGTGATTAAAATGTCATCTACATAGACCAAAACATAAGTGACAGCAGTGGAAGAATGAAGCACAAATAGAGATGAGTCAGCCTTACTACTTACAAACCCTTGTTGAAGCAAAAATCCTGAGAACACAGCAAACCACGCCCGTGGAGCTTGTTTTAACCCATACAATGCCTTATTCAACTTGCATACATGGTGAGGATAGGTTGGATGTTGATAGCCCAAGGGTTGCTTCATGTAAACTTCTTCTGTGATTACACCATGGAGAAACGCATTTGACACATCAAGTTGTCTAACATTCCATTGATTATGAACAGCAAGACTTAAAATAACTCGAAATGTGGGTTGCTTTATGACAGGACTGAATGTTTCACCAAAATCCAATCCCTCATGCTGTTGATTTCCATTTGCAACTAACCGGGCTTTGTGTCTAGCAACTGACCCATCAGAATGCCTCTTGATTTTGTATATCCATTGACAACCAATTACATTACCATGTGATGGATAAGGCACAAGTGTCCAAGTATTCTGATCTACTAGAGCTTTATACTCAGTGGCCATGGCTTGTTGCCAAACCTCAGACTTAATGGCTGAAGCAAAATTAGTTGGTTCTTGTTCTGGCAAAGATTCAGAAGAAGGAATTATAGAAAAGACAAATGGTTGTTTGGGTTTAGTAATACCATGCTTAGACCTGGTGAGCATGGGATGAGTATTAATAACAGAGGTAGAAATGGATTGAGTAGAAGAGGGAATATGAACATTAGATGTGGTGGAAGGACTAGCAGAAGGAGAAGAAACAGAAGGATCCTCAGAGTTAGATGAAGAAGGAATAGGAGAAGACTGAATATCTGGATTAAGAACAGGACAAGTCTGAATTTCTGGATGTGGAACAGACAAAGAGGAGGAAACAGATGTATCAGAAGTGGAAAATGATATAGAATTAGGTAATGATGTACTAACAGGAACAGTCACTGTGATATCATCAAAACAAGTAAGTGGAGTATGAAATTGGACTGTGACAGCAGGAGAATGTGATGATTTACTCAAGGCAGGAAAAGGAAATTCAGATTCAATAAACTTCACATGCCTAGAAGTATATACTTTTGTGGTTTTAGGATCATAGCACTTGTACCCCTTTGAAGCAGGACAATAGCCTAGAAAAACACAATGAATAGATTTGGGTGTGAGTTTGTTGGCTCTATAAGGTTCAAGCCAAGGAAAGCAACTACATCCAAAAGATTTTAAAAACAAATAATCAGGAGATTCATGAAACAACTGTGTATAAGGAATTTTAAAATTCAAGGAGGAGTGAGGGAGTCTATTTGCCAAATAAACAACAGTAGTTAAGGCTTCAAGCCAAAATGTTGTAGGAAGTTGAGCTTGAAGAAGAAGAGTAATGGTCATTTCAATAAGATGACAGTGTTTTCTCTCTGCCACCCCATTCTGTTCAGGGGTGTGAGGACATGAGGTTTGATGAACTATGCCATTAGTAAGAAACAAATGGAGAAGATAGTGATTTAACAAACTCACCCCCATTGTCACTCCTAACCTTTTGTATATGAGTATGAAACTGATTAAACACATATGCTTTGAAGTTTGATATAGCATATTTAACCTCAGATTTGTAGTGGAGGGGAAAGAGCCAAGTATATCTAGAGAAGTCATCAATAACAAGAAGATAATACTTGAACCCTTTATTAGAACCAATAGGAGATGGCCCCCATACATCCATGTGAACAAGTTCAAAAGGAGCTACACTAACAGATTCAGAAACATGAAACACAAGCTTATGGCTTTTGGCCATATTACAGCATGAACAGTTGCTGATAACAGGCTTAGAAACAGGTAAAGCATACTGTTTTATCAATGCATTGAACAAGGTTGAACTAGGATGTCCTAACTTGTTATGCCATTCTAATGCAGAGGTAGAAGAACTAACAAAAGCCTGAAGAAATGGAGTGTGTGGATGAAGAAGCTTGTGATGATGATTCACATGAGCTCAGAATGGGATAGAGTCCCTTGTGACATGGACCCTTGTACAGGATTTGAAGAGAGGTCTTGTCCTGTATGACAAGTCCAGAGGAGTCAAAAGTAAGAAGGCAATCATTGTCTTTTGCAAATTGATAGACAAAAATGAGATTATGAGTGATTTTAGGAGTATGTAGAACATGAGATAAACGAAATAAAGTAGAAGGAGTAGGAAGTAAACCTTTGCCAGTGTGAGAAACAGGTATGTTATTACCATTCCCAACCATAATGCCTTCACCACAAGCTGCAGTATGAGCCACATTCAGATTCTGTAGACTATTGGTAATGTGGTGTGTAGCACCATTGTCAAAATACCATGGCTGTTGATGCATTACTTCAGAATTACCAAGTTGTGGTTGCATTTGAACCCCAGGAGGAACAGTAGAAGAGCCAGGTATCATGTTCTGAACATTAAAAGACCCAGAAAAGTTTGCTTGTGGGGTAACAAATTGTGTATGAGTCTGATTAAAGCCTTGATCTACAACAAAATGTGCTTGTGCTTGAGGAGTATTAAACGGAGTTTGAGAGGAATTAAACTGAGCTCTAGGTGGATGAACCCCCAGATTAGTGCCTGAAGCATAAGGTATGGCAGAGAAACCATTCATAATAGGAAATTGCTGAGACACAGGCATCACATTTTGCATAGGAAAAATCCATGAACCAGACGGATATGGACTAGATGGATAGGAAACATTACTCCATTGACTATATGGTCCAGAAGGTTGAAAAACCTGAGAGCTTTGCCCTTTGTAATAGCAATAGTTGGTCGTGTGGTTATTTCTCCCACAGATAGAACAAGGATCTCTTGGAAACCTGTTAAAGTTTCTTCCTCTATTCACATTTCTTCCAGTCTGAAACCCTTGCTGTTGAGGCATGAAAGTCTGCTGAGAAGATTGCCCCTGTGTAGACCGAGAGTACATAGGAATTGTCATTCCTTGCACAGACTGCTGTGGTGACACAAAATGCTGCTGTGAATTTACACTCTGTAAATTCTGTTGTGACTGCATTGGTACATCCATTCCTTGAAACGAACTGTGATGTCCTGCTTCATTCATCACCTTTTGACCAGTAGTATTACCATGTGTTGCAACCAAAACAGAAGTGACATTTGATTCTACAGCAGAATCCTGAGAAAGCTGTAAATCTTCTCCATTTAACATTGTCAAAACCTCATCAAATGTTATTGCACTGCCTCTAGTTCTAACCGCTGACTTGAAACCATTAAAGACAGGTGGTAACCCCCTTAATACATGAAAAATCAAATCATCATCGTCCAAAGGGCTACCAGCAGCAGCTAATTTCTGAGAATACTCCTTTATTAGGTCAATATTAGCCTCCATAGTTGAGGTTTTCTTCACATTATACAACTTGCACTTCAATTCTTGGATATGATTCTTAGTCAAAGAGTTATAACGATGAGACAAAGATTCCCATAGTTCATAAGCATGACGTAACCGTAACACGTAAGGTAGAGTGGATTGGGATAGAGTAGCAGTCAAGCATGATAACAACAGAGTATCAATCAGTTTCCACACCAGAAATTCAGGATTTGGACCAAGATTTCCACTACTATCAGTAATCTGGGCAGAAGGACAACCAACTAAACCTTCTAGATACTCAAGATATCCATTAGCTCTCATTGCATTTTCTACTTGAATGCGCAAGAGTAAGTAAGTTGATGAATCAAGCTTGGTCGTAACAAGAGTGTGGAAGTTTGATACAAGAAAAGCAAGGGATGGAGGTAAATTCACAGAACTTGACGAATGTGATGTCGTTGTAGAACTTGATGAATTTGTTGCTGAGATCGTCATTTCTAAACGTCTTCAATCAGAAATACCAAACACTTCGAACAGAAAAGCTACGGATCTACTAATGTCGAACTGAAAACCCTATCGATTGTTGAAAGGAAGAAACTGAAAACCCTAACTTTCTTGAATTCAATCAACAGAATAGAAATCGATTGTTGAATCGAAAAATACTGAAACGAATTGAAGAATACCTCAGGATCTAGACTTTCGTCTCACTGCTCTGATACCATGAAGAAATTCTGAAATTGATAACGTAAATTGCAGAGAAAACCAAACTCATCGTGTTCTTCAATCTCAGTGTGTCTTTTATTTCATTCTGTTTTTGGTTAGTTACAAAGCTCAGGACTAATGCCCTTTTTATACAACACCTAACTAACAGAACCGACTTAACTACAAACGGAAAAGGTTATCACAGAACAACTACCCAACGGAAAAGATAACACCGTTAATGTCAGTTAGTGCCCTTGGTTAACAGTTTTGTTTTGTTTTTTTTTTTTTGTGGGATTGATTGGCGTTGGCTTGGTTGTTTTCGTTTTGTCGGGGATCAACGTATGGCTGAGTGATTCAACATTAGGCACTGGTATGGATTTGTCCAGAGGATATACTTGTGTTACTGCTTGGCGATTGTAGAGTTGTTTGTGGTTTGGTGCTATGGTGATGTCTGTTCGGTTTGGAGGAGGGGGTTGGAGGTGAATAAACTACAGAATAAAACGGCTCCTATAAGCATTATAGGGTACACCCCCTTATCGATTTCAGTTTCAATAACCACGAGCCCCTTACCTATCTCAGTGTGAGTCACTTAGGTTGGTTTCGGTTAATTTCTGCAAGGAAGATTCGTTGATCATTTTATGTTCGATATATTCTTCTTTGATTTAGTTGTGTTAATTTGTCTTTCCTGTATATTTAATATTTCTTATCAAATGAAGTTCTTAAACTTATGTTAAAAAAAAAAGAAATAAGCAATATTTTGGGACGTAAAAAAGTACTACACTATGTGAGGTTTGTAACAACTCAATATATGCCCTTTGAGGTTTGTAACAACTCAATTATTCCCAATATAGAACAACTCAAAGAGCCCCATACGGATAAGAGAGAAATTATCGAAACAAGATTCGCATAGTATTGTCTTCAATAGGATTTAATTCCTCTATCGATCTCAGTCGAGAGTGTACAAGGATGGCCAAATAGACTTGGAATTTTACACTGCTAGCAATATCC